>JBBPFJ010000399.1:0-87706 GCA_037975025.1 Excoecaria agallocha
TGTCTTAGAATACACTAGGATGTCATCAATGAAGACTACTATAAACTTATCCAAATAAAGGTGAAAAACCCTATTTATTAAGTCCATAAAGGCTGCTGGTGCATTTGTGAGCCCAAATGGCATGACCAGGAAATCATAGTACCATATATAGTGCGAAAAGCAATCTTAGGTACATCTACTTCTTTCACTGACATCTAATAATATTCTAATCTTAGGTCAATCTTTAAAAATACACCCACTCCTTTCAGCTGATCAAACAAATCTTTTATACAAGGAATGGGGTATTTGTTCTTAATGGTCACCTTATTTAATTGTCTTTAGTCTATGCACAAACAGAGCATCCCATCTTTTTTTCTTCACAAATAGCACTAGTGCTTCCTAGGGTGAGACACTAGGTCTAATGAATCCCTTGTCAAGTAACTTATATAACTATATTTTTAATTCTTTTTTAATTCTGCAGGTGTCATTCTGCAAGGAGCAATGGAGATTAGAGCAATGCCTAGAGCGACATTAATAGAGAATTAAACTTCATGTCAGGTGGCAAGCCTGGTTATTCATCAGGGAATACATCTAAAAACTCTCTGACTGTAGGCACTTCTGACACCTTTTAACTTTCCTTTTTTGCCTCTACTGTATAACACAAGTGAGCAATACACCCTTTTCTAATCAATCTCTTGGCAGCTATAGTAGAAATCACATCTGATAAGAAGTCAGTTCTCACACCTACAATTGTGATCTCCTGACCTTCTTCAATTTTTAAGGTGACTCTCTTTCGTTTACAATCTACTATCGCTTGATGGATGGATAACCAATCCATCCCAAAAATCACATCAAACGCGTGAAATAGAAGTTCAATCAAATTTGTTAGGAGGATATGACCCTGAGGACTAATAGGCCATTCTTTGTACACTTTATTCACTACAACACTATGCCCCAAAGGATTTCTCAACAGAATATCCTAGTCTAAACATACATCTCTCATCCCTTTACCCTTTGCTAACTTAGTATTAATATAGGAATGAGTAAAACCAGGATTAATAAGAGTGTGCATTAAATCCGACAATAACAGGAATTTACCTACTATCACATCCGAAGCATCCTTATCTTCTCTGGCCCTGACTGTATAAGTATGACCTGCAGCATATCTCTGACCCTAAGATAACTATCCAGTTGGTCTAGATGCTGAAGTGATAGGGGCAGCTCCCTTACCATGACCTTTTAGTGCAGAAGATCCAGAACTAGGTGCTAGAGATGTAGCTGAAGCAATCTACCTTAAAGAACAATCTTTAATCCGATGGTCTTTCGAACCACACCTAAAATAAGCCTCAGTCATGTAATGACATCCCTTGAATGCACTTTACCATAATGATCACATGTCACCGCTATCACATTATCTCTATCGCGGGGTATGTTGGCTACTGATGCATCCGGTGCCTTACCACGAGGTGCACCACCCTGGCCATGGCCCGTAGTAGCTAGTGTACGACACTAAGGTGCTGGAGATCCCTTGGATTTCTTACCCTAACCTCCCCTACCACTAAATTGTCCCTGCTTTCTTTTTTGTTAAAATCAGGATAACCTGTCATCCTCATTTGTTTATATAGCTTCCAACTTGATAGCAGCCTCAACCATAAACCTCAAATTGGGGTATTTTTGTGTTCCTACAAATCTATCTAAGCTCAGTATGCAATCCTTCTTAAACCACTTGCATAATTTCTTTTATTTTATCTGAATTTCATTCAAGTAAGCACTCAAGCACTTAAACTCGTGCTCATACTCTACCACTATCTTATTATCGTACTTCAGTCTCTAGAAAGCATCATGTATAGTTGCTTTGTATTCAGACCCAATATATTTCTTCTTAAATTGAGTCACAAAAAACCCATAATTCAACTGATCCACTAGGATGTACCTCCTGAGAGAATCCCACCAAATAAAAGTTGGCCCCTAAAGCAAAGCCACAACACCTTCAAATTTCTCTTCCAGTGGGCTATTAGTGATTTCAAATAATCTCTTGATTTTAAATAGCCACTCTTCTACCTGAGCAAGAGTCAAAGGGTCCCACCTATGAAATTTTTTAGCTCCCAATCTTTTTAATTTTTCTAAAATAGGCTTCCTTCTAGGTGGAGTTGGTGGCTATACCTAAGCTACTGCTAGTGGCAGTTGTACCTGACCCATCTGCAATCTTTACTGCACATAATGGACTATCAAATTAAGGAAGGTCAAGCTATAGAGGTGGAGGTTCCATTACTGGTGATGAAGCATGCTATTGTGGGGCCTCACGCTTTCCAATGCTAAATGATGCCTCACTCTTACCATCACCCACCTCATGCCCTCGATTAGAAGACATCTTTTTACTATAAAATAAAAAGGAGCAAGTACACATTAGATCCATAACACTTTTTTACTAATAATTGGCATGTATATACATATAAACCAATCATTTAATCCCACTCTGATCTTAGAATTACCTAAACCTTTGTTCTGATACCATAAAATCTAACACCTTTACTAACACAGTCAATCAGATTTAAGCGATTAGCCAAAATTTTTTTCCATGAATCTTATATTGATCCATAAAAAATCATTATCCATTAATTATAAATCCTTTCCAATTTATATTGATTACAATATTAAATTTGCCAATGGTTTATAACTATCCAATTTATTTTTCCTATGAGACCCCAACCTTGACCCTAATCAGATTATGGAAAATTAATAAGGATGATGGCTAAATAAGGTGAAATTAGAGTATTTTGCATCATTAAAGTTAAGTTATATGAGGGGTATTTTGGTAATTATAGCGTGTATGTAAATTGAGTATGGTTAAATTATAAGTAAGAAAAGGATGTAATTGAACTAAATTAGAAGTTTGGGGGTTAAATTTTAAGAATTATTAGTTATTGGGGGTAAAAAAGTATAAGGACAATTTTGAAAAGATAATATTAGGATATTTACCCACTAACTCCTGTAAAAGATTATTGAAGAAGAAATGTTATTGGTTTTGAGAAGGGAAGATCGGATCAAGAAAGAGAGAAGGGAGATGTAACCTCTCACACACACACACACACACACACTCTCCGGTTACAGATTAGAGAAGAAGATAGCTTAGGGTTTGATGAGTTAGTCTCTTAAAGGTAATGTTCCTCCTCTTTTGCAATCCTTCTTCTCTTCTTTCCTTGATTTAATTTTTGTACATGGGGGATTAAGCAAATTATGATTGATATCTATTTTATGTAAGGAAAAGAAGGAATTATCAGTTAAGGAGCTATATCAAGAGTTTTGAAAGAGGATTTGAGGCTCTAATTTCATGTATAGGAACTAGGCTTACTAAATTGTTCAAGTGAGTTTGTTACAAGAACCTTGTTCTCTTCTTGCATGTGTGTCTTCCTTAATAAGGTTAAAGATCTAGAGTAGGTTTTTTTAGATGAGTAATTAGTAAATCCCTTATATATGTTTAGTTTGAGTCTTAATGGTTTAAAGAGGATAAATTAAGGCTAATGGATATGTAGAATCAAAAGATTCTAGTAATGAAGGAAGAATAAACCTTGTAATTGCTGAGATTATAGATTTGTCTACTTGAGTTATTGACTTGGTTTTGTTACAATGGTAGAATGAATTATTGATAAGAGTATGGGAATTATTAGTAGATCTTAATGGCATGAAAGAGTTGTTAACATATTTTGATGCTATTAACTGATAGTGGGCTTGATATATTGATTATAGTTAAATTTCACCTTAGGATTGAATGGATTATAAATTTAATAGTTGGTTAATGGTACTTGAAAATAAATCAATGGATAGATTTATATGAGATCATTATTTAGAATTGATAGTAATGATTCACAGTGGATTAGGATTTAAGATTGGTGTTATACTGATGGAAAATGGCTATTTTTTGGGACTTCGAGCCCAGGGCCATCACTCGATTGAGTGACTTGGCTACTTGGCCACCCAGCCAAGTGGACTGACTACTCAGCCAAGTGGATTGGCCACTCTGCCTAGTGGTTTATCATGGCTTGCCCAATCCATTTTGCTTATTGTGTTTTAGACCCCAACCTGGATGTATACTCCTATGAACTTATTTTTGGTATAGTTTTTAGTATATTATAAGCAATATAGTCCCTTAATTGCTCCATATATATATATATATATAATATATATATATATATATATATATATATATATATATATATAAAGGCATAAAACATAAGGATTTGAATGAAATAATGTAAGGATTAGTAAGTAGGTCATAGTATAGTCTTGAGATTTAGAAAGTATGGTTACCATGAATATGGATATAGTATTGTCTTAACTTATATTCATGAAGTTTTGGCCATACCATCTGGTAAGGATTTAAAATTGTTCTGTATTGAAGCAATTGTATTGGGCAGCTATGATTTAAGTAAATTAATGATCACTATGCTCTAATAGCCTAAAATAAAGAAAGATGGTGCTATATTATGGAAGAAATTGAAAGTGCAATTGGTATAATAGGAAGTTATGGTGTAAATAGGAAACAAATATGTAAAGAATGGAATACCTTATAGTATATTATATAAAAGAATATTGACAAATACATGCCTTCCCTTATGGATCTTTGTTTGATACTTGAATAGCTAAAAAGACTATCATTGTTATAAATGGAATGGACATAATGGTATGTTATGCCTCTATGATACCGTGAGAAAATCGATGGTTAAATGCTATACTTTTACACGTGCTTGCTTCAATGTATACAAATAGGTACTCTAAAATTGTACATCTAGACATGCAATTAAGATAATGAACCTATATGCTTATATAAGAGCTAAGACAATATGAAATGGCATAAATAGATATTGATTTCAGAATTGAACACATTCATTTATTGTAATATACTGAATACACGCATCTGATATATTAGATGAGTTGAATGTGTGATGATTAATATGAGTATAATGAAGCAGGGAAGATGGATTGATGGATCCAAAAAGGTACATCTTGCTAGAGTGATTGTACATTTCCATATTGTTTCATGCATTAATTGTTTAAATGATTTCATTCATATAAACCATCTTGATTAGTGTGAGTATTGTCAACATGTGGCTTAAAATCACATTGCTTGTCCCATGACAACATGCTTAATGGATGGGTATGCTTGTACTGACTGGATTAAGAAATTCAAAGAACATATCAAGTAAGTAATACACCGTGTGTGTGTGTGTGTGTGTGTGTGTATATGCCCTTAAGTTGAGTGCCCTTACAAATTTCTTGTGCTTAATGATGTGTATTGTATCGAATTCATAGAATATTGATTATTGAACAAGTGTTGCCTGAAACTCCATGTATTATTATATAATGATAATTGCTTGATTGAATAACAAAGTAAAGTATTGATTGTTATTGAAAAGAGGTTATTCACCTACTTTGGTTCCTTCGGGTAAGTTTGGTTCCTTCGATTGACCTATACCTTCAAATAACTCTGGTGCCTTCGGGTGACCTATACCTTCAGGTAACACTGGTGCTTTTGGGTGACCTATACTTTCGAGTAACTCTGGTGCCTTCGGATGGCCTATAACTTCAGGTAACTCTGGTGACTTCGGGTGACCTATACCTTTAGGTAACTCTGGTGCCTTCAGTACTATTGTATAATCCCATTATCCATTTTGTTATAATAAATATGCTTAATGTAAGATGAAAAAAAGTCATGCTATTGAACTGAACGATAAAGAAACTTGGTAATTTGGACTAATGATCGTGGCATTATTCTTTTGCATGTAGGAAATGGGTAATAAAGAAGAGGTTATAGTATACAAAGAGTGTACAGTATTTTAATATACATTTTGGACCTATACATTCTGAGCATATAATTATACACTACGGATGCATCTTCGGTAATCCTATTGTTTCTTGGAATCACATGCTAATTTATTAATCTATTGTATCCATCTATATATGTGTACGTACATATGACTCTAGTATAGATCGGTGCATAGTATATGGTACTTTATGATGTTATGTGACATATAGTTATCATGCTAAGATAGAATTTATTACTAGATGATCTTCAACATGAATATGACTTCGGGCACACCCTATATTTTAAATCTGTGTGACGTATGTGAAGGAATTATGCCTAATAATATTTTCTGTGGTCACATTCACCGATAGATTGCTTGCTCTGATATCCGATTTCAATTTATTAGTGTTAAAAAGAACATATTCCTTTTTTTTATATATATGAATAATATTGAATGTATAACTTTGAATCTTGTTTAATTGGAAGGTAGGAAAACTAGAATTATATGTTAGCAACACCCTCAAAGGGTTAAATTCTTAATTTACATAATATGAAGTGTAATGGCCTAAACGCTGGGTTAGCCATGAATAGTATTTTTCGATAGTGAATAGTAAATTCGAGCTGAAAAGTACATCAAGAGGTAAAAATATTTTATTGAACTATCGAAAAATATGGGTCACAGGTAGTCTGGGGTTAAAATTTAAAGTGAAATTGAGGTCAAATAAGCCTCCAAAAGTCAAAAATACGAAAAAACGAAACGGATCGATTTTAGGTTAACTGTGTGAACCAAGGTTTGACCAAGCTCTTAAAAATAGCAAATGGAGTCTAAAAATTGTCAAAAATTACATATGTGGCTAAAATAATGTGTATATTATTTTGGTTGTAAAAAATAAATTTTTCAATAATACTGTTATTTTTGAATCGGGTCAGTTTAATAGAATCAAATAAAAAAGGACTCCAATTGGGCTGAAATTTTATGTACAACATATTTTTGATGTGATGAAAATGATGGAATAAATTTTGAATTGATTTGGAGTTGAAAAGTGGGAGAAATTTATTAGAATCATTTATCAGGTAATTAATGGGCTTTGGTTTAATTGAATCAAGTCCATTAATTAAACTAAGCCCAAGCCCATTTATGTGAGGTATAAAAGGCAGAAAAATCTGAGTTTCCCAGCCATTCATGCCAGCTTCATCTTCCTCTCCCCAATCGAAACCACCATAGCCAATCTTCCACCATTTTTCTTTATGATTTTCTTCCCTTTTTCTCTTGATTCAACCACTAAAACTCACCTCAAGCCTCTCTAGTTGCTGGATCTAATCTCAAACCACTAATTAGAGGGAGATAATCAAGGAAAATTAAGTGATAAAGGCTTATGTATCATTTAAAGGTAAGAGAAATTATTGATTTTAATTTTGTTCTAAGGTGCCTACTACTAGTTTTAGGTGCCTAGAGTCCATTTTTGAGGTTTATTTGAGCTAAAAATATTGTTATCTTAGTGATTTTATAGGTGAAGATTTCGACCAAGGTTGGATTTCTTTAAGGATGAACAATTTCTTTGGTTTAAAGCAAGGAAAAGGAAGCCCAAGAAAGGTGAATCAAGTAAAAATGGTTAGTAACTATTGAATCCTTTTATTTCCCAATTTCATGATTTTCCTTTAGGTTTTATAAGGAAAAATTTAATAGAAATGTGTATAACTAAAATTAATGTTAGAAAATTGTAATTAGACCTTAATTAAGCTTACTTGTATGCTTAATTTGATTTGAAAAATTTTGTAAAGTAATTTTTTTTCAATTATGGCTAAAATTATGCCCAAGGGAAATTAGGGGTTAGTTTATATGTTTTGTTGAATTTATGCCTTAAATTGATAATAAACATGAAATAATTTATCCATAAATTGTTATGGAATTTATAGAAATTATTTGAATATTTTTTAAATAATTATTGAATTATGTAATTAATGAAAATAGTGAATTTTTGTGAATTAAGGCATGAAATGAGTAAATAATATATCTATGAATTTTTATAGAATTTTTAGAATTCCTTTGAATATGTTTGAAGGAATATTTAAATATGAGTAAAATAAATGTGGGGAATTATTGAGTTATAAATTGTAATTTAAGTGAAAATTAATAAATTATATTGATATAATTCATAAACTATCCAAAATTAGTTAAAAGTGTGACTGACTACTTTATTGAAATAAAAAGTATAGTGTGTATAATAACCATATTGAATTATTGAGAAATAATTCATAAATCGACAATAAAATGGTAAATTATTATAAAATAATTCACAAACCGTATAAAAGTATTGAAAATTTCGAATGCTGCAATTTCATACAGAAAAAGTAAAAAATATTGTTAAAAATCAAAAAGGTAAAATAAAACGTAAAGTCAAAATATTGAATTATTAAGAAATAATTCATAAATTGTCAAAAATGGTGAATTATATTGATATAATTCACAAAAGTGTATATAGAGTACCAAAAGAATAATTGGCTAAAGTAGTAAAATGAAAAGATACTGAGAATTATTAGTGTAAAGTGATCATGGTGAATTATTGTAGATAATTCATAAAAAGTGATTATCAGAATAAATAAAAAAATGATTGAAAAGAAAAAGTTATGTATAGTCAAAAGCACTGAAAATATTAATTGACAAAATGTACTGATTGAAAAAGTATTTTCAATTGTTTGAAATTGAAAAGTGTTACGGAAGTAAGTGATTTTGCCCTTAGCAATAGTTAAACAGTAAAAGTTTTGCTCATGATATAATTGGCTAGCCATAGGGACATCTTATATTGCGGTACAAGTCATGGCAACTTGCTCTGCTATGGTAGGATCGTTGATCTCCATAGCCTATGTCTTACGTATTGTTATATGCTCTGTGAGAAATGGTCCTTTGGTATCATTTCTCAATATTGTTCTATATGTGATCCTGTGGGATCCACATCCCATATAATTGTACTAGGGGCATATTGATAAGAATAAATCAAAATTTTAAAAAGTAAGCTAAAAGTAAAAGTTGAAAGTGAAAAAGGACTTAATTGAAAGAAATAAAAAGTTTTGGGATAAAATTGTAATTTTTTCAAAAATTATACTTAATGAGCAAAAATGAAAGGAAAATATTTTACAAGGCTAAAATAGTAATTTAACGATCAAACAGCCCAAAAATAAAGCACTTGTAAAGAAAAAGGATTAAAATATAATTTTACATGAAAAAGTCAAAATATGGACGAATTGGTATATTTTATACCAATTATTATTTTGAAAATGAAAATTTGTAAAATAAAGCTAAAATTGTAATTAAAAATCCAAAAGTAGCAATACCATAATTATTTAAAAAATTATAGGTTAAACGTGAAATATTGTATAAAGAGTTTAGCTGAAGGCCGAACAGAACTTTTGTAAGCTAAAAGTCAACTAAAAAGTAAAAATAAGCAAGTTAATGACAATTTTGCAATTAACAAGTAAAAATGACAATTTTGCAATAAGTGTGTAAAAATGACCTTTTTGTAATAAAATAAAGAAATAAAAACTTAATTGCAAAGTTTTCCAAAATAATTGTATTACTTTGCATTAAATGTTAAAAGTATTAATAATTGTAATTTGATAAATAGTTAAAAAGTCAAAGTAAAATAAATGAACTAGTGGCAAAATCATAATTATTGTATTAAAAGGGTAATTTTGTAATAAAGTGAAAAAATCGAAAATTAAATTGAAAATTTGCTATAATAGTGGCAATTAATAGAGTTAAATGTCAAAAGGTATAATAATTGTACCAGACTGATTAAATAAGAAATTATACCTAAAAAGTCAAAGTCAAGCCAAATTAAAAGGGTATACGGCGCTAAATGTTAAGTAAAAAGTGAAAGAAAGAATAGTAATGACAAATTTTGTAACTAAAATTGCAAAGGGTATTTTTTGTAATAAATTGAAAAGTTTAAGACCAAAGTGATAAGTTTGCCAAAATTCTTGTAATACTTTAAAAATATTTAAAAAAAAATGTTAAAAGAGCTTTTAACAAGTCTAAAATAGTTTCTAGCGTAATTAATGTAAGTATGCTATTTGGAAAATTCTTCGATTCATAGTCACCACTGAGTATATTTAGTGCTTAGCATGTAGTGTTTACTGCGTGCAGGTTCTGAAGAATAGCTGGGGCTTGGTACACAGAGGAGAGAGATCTGAAGAGAAATAAATATTTGTAATTATTCTGTATTTTTGGCATGTATATGCTTAGATATTTGAAGTAAATGATTGGACTGTATTTGAACTACTATTTGATGGAATAGTAAATATTGTTATGTCTGTAAATATGTAATTGCCAGTAAGTGTTTTAGTGTGGATATGTTCGACATGTGAATGAATGTTTAGAATGTGAATATATATACTGTTATAGATTGTTGTGCCTCTGAGAGGCTGCGTTTTGTTTGATTTTTCAGGAGGCTGGTAAGTTTATAGCTGTTATGCTGCCAGATTTTTGATGAAACAAATAATGTTTTTAAGGTAGTTATAAGTTAACAAGTTAGTTTATGACTTTGTATAATGGACAAGTATTGATCGTCAATGAATTGTTTGGTTAAGTAATCGAAGTTGGAAAAAAAATTTCCGGCTTACCACTTATTTTCGTATCGAAAAAGACTGTTCAGTTGAGGGTGTTACATGAAGAGTAATAACTTTAATGGTTCATCAAGAGGATGATCCTTAACAAATGAAATTGGTAAACTGAATAAGGGAGAAAAGAGTCTACTTAGCATACTATATGGTGTTGTAATCTTTGAGTCCAATGGTTTGAAGATAATGATTATATATGACTATTTTTAACTTGTAATGCTTGCGAGAAATTTGTTAATGTATGTCTTGAGGTTGCCCATAGAATGTTATTTCCCACTAAGCTTTATAGCTTAGCAATGATTTATTTATCCATGTAGGTTGTAAGATAAGCTTCATTCTGGATTTATAGTTGCTGTGGCTCAACCCGTATTGGAGAGGACACTTAGAAGTGTGCGGGTTGCCCTTGAGGTTCCATAGTTGTATTGAAAGGAGTTTATGTAAATGTTTTATTATTTTGGCATTTGGTGTTTGGCTAGAAGTCTGATATGTAATAATGGCCTTAAGTATTATTGTTTATGTGATTATCGTAGGTTAAATATCTATATTGGTGATTCTATATACTTTGTGAATTAGGGTGTTACAATTCCTTAAATAAAAATTTCACAATATAGTGGCTTAAAAACTTGCCTATCCCATCTGAAAAGCAATCAATTTCCATAGCCCCTCATGTATATTTACATAAAAAATATCTCTTTTATTATATTGTGTGAAATTGGGATAAAAATTGGACATTGGTCCAAGTTTTGAAGGAAAACCTAAGTCAATTAGTAGAAATTATTTTAAATGCCTTTTTCCTATTAGACATACACAAAAAAACCCCTTTTTACTAGTTATTACATCCTCGATAATAAAAACACATCCAAAAATAAATGATAAAAAAATGATAAACTAAATAATAAAAGAATGACATAACCACATGGATAGGTGGTAATCATTAGCCAATTGGGGCATGACTCCCAATGCGAAATGTCTCACAAAGTCTCCAAAAGTGAAAGAAGTTACATACTCACAAAAAAAAACCATAAAAAACAATAAATTAGCGTTAAAACATGTATACAAAATGACTAATTAACACTTTGAAGATCAAAGAAATAATATAGATAACAAAAATGAATAATACACATTAATAAAGGCATAAGAATCAGCCATGGATTCCTCTAGAAAGGTGACAGATGACCACAATTGAGGGAGGGACAAGATGAGAAGGAACTTTCGCAATGTCTCGTCTATCACGTTGATAAATGGCCATCCATGGGAGCTTTTTCCTGTCTATCACTCACAGAACAAAACAAGAAGCTGGAAAATCACTCAAAAATCACACAAAATTGCAAATAACCTTAAAAGTTGTACATTTTGTCTTTCTTTCATATACACATTCCTCGCATGTCACGTAACATATTCAAACACATTTACATATTCATTTAAATTTAATTCTCACTTTAACATAGTGATCATATAGTTTTATAATAGAGTTTTAAATGCCATTACATGCTTTTGAGTTTCATTTTTCATTACTATCAATTCCAATTATCATTTTATTATATATTCATCATTAATTTCAAGCTAAACAATAATGACACATATTAAACCTTAAAAGTTCTATGGTGTTTGAATTATGCTATGGAGTTTTTCATGTTATATTCTCATTTTTAAACTTTAATTTAAACATTTACAAATCCAATTTTATATTTCTAACATCAATTATAATTTAGACTAACATTTACACCAAAAATCCTAATTGACATAACCTTAGTTGGCATGTAATTGAAGGGTTTATATGTTTACTTACCTATTTCAAGTGCAAATCACCTCAGGAAGTTTATCTTTACCTTTATCCACCTTTGCCTTAGCCTCCTTCTCCCTTTCTTCTTAGTGTTCGAATTCTACAAAAAGGGTAACCATCAAAGGTCTTTCATTTTTCAACGTAAAATCACTTAAAGACTAGTCTAATAATCATCCCTAATCAAGATCTATAGGAAAAACTCAAATTCATTAACTTACATAATATGACCCATTTGGAAACCTTGAAATGTCTTGCCTTTTTTCACTTTTATGATCACTATGAAATGAGGAGGAAGCTAATTTAGTATTTTTGGATGGAGTTATGGTGGGAATCTCAAAGATCCAAGCTTGGAATTATGGCATCAATGGTTGAAATGGCGAGAAAGGCATATGGGATAGCTTAAAGAAAAAGGAGGTCACATTTTTTCCTCGCAAGAAATCTAGAATTCAGAATTTTATTGGGGCCTATTAACCAATGGTTCAAATAAAGCCAAATACTATTTCATCACATGGTGAAAAATAATACCACTTGTCAATTTTTTGATTGGCCAATATGTTTTGCTATCTATTTTTCACCAAAATTAGTCCAAAAATACCTAAAAATATTAATTATGATGTGTTTAGAATTTTGGATCAATCCAAGATCATTTCGATATAAAACTTGGTCCAAAAGTGCATTTTATCATTCTGAAAGCTGAATTTTCAAAATCCTCCAAAAATAAATTTTTCACTTTTAAAAATTCACATACACTATTTCAAGTGGCTTAGTGCAATCAGAATAAGTTTTTGAAATCTGTGGAATATTTATGAGCCAATCAAATTCTTGGTCAACCCTATTTGATCTCATGGTTTATTTTTATTTTTGCCTTTTGAAGGTCCATTTAATCTCAATTTCATCTCAAATTATACCATCAGACTTGTCATGAATTAGAATTTCCAATGGTGATGAAAAATTTATATAGGTCATAGGTGGCATTATTCACCTTAGAAAAAGTATTATTAACATGATCAGGGTTTCCTTGGGCATCACAACTTCTATATGGTGTTACATATTTTGTGAGACATGCGCTCTTTTAAGGAAAAGAAAGAATACCATAACACATGTTTCAAACCATGTGTACTTAAGTCAATCAAGAGATGAGAATTTATGTAATCAATCTCAACTTTTCTAATGTGAGACCCTATTTGAATTTCAATTCTTAGGTACCTTAACTTATCCCTGAAGTACGGTTCAGTGCAACTAGCTTAATTTGTCTCCAAGAGGCCAAGAGAAGGATTCAACCTAACGGATCTAACTAGAAAAATGAGTTATATCATAATTTATATCACATAATAAGAAGGGAAGATAACTTTTTGATCACATTCAATAGTTTTGTGATTCATTAGTATGCCTATTATAGTTTGTATAATAGACATAATAGTGAACACAAAAATTATTTTATGAGATCATGAATTAAAATAATGAATGTGAGATGGCAATCTAGGTTTAGACATACGTGGAAAAGAGGATATTGTTTTCGAGATATTATATATCCTAAATTGGTGTATAGCACTAGTGCTCTCGAAGATGATGATTGCACAGTTTATCTATCTGTATGACTAGAAATTATGATTAAAAATCATTTTGTCATGTATGAGTGAGAAATGATAGAGTTTAAAGATGACCATGACTCTAGATATGAAAAGAGTTCTATATCAAATCTAATATGATGAGATTCCAAATCAAGTTGGATTTAGATAATCAAATAAAGATATACATATTTTTATTTGATTAGATTCCCATTTAGAAAATTTATATGCATCTTGATTAGATTTCTATTTTGAAAAAATATGTGCATCTTTATTTGATTAGATTCTTATTTATAAAATATATATGTATCTTTATTTGATTAGCATCATATTTATAAGGATACGACAAATAAGCAATGAGAAATTCGATTCACAGAGGTGGTACACTCAATAGAATCTGAGAATTATATTCTCTCACTCTTATATTCTAAATCTCTAAGAGGTTTTTAAACCTTGGAATAATTGTTTTTATACCGCATCAATTGTTGGCAGATAAAGTCGTGCCAGGGACATAAACCAGATCCTTGCTTCTGTTATTCTAATTTACTGCGCTATGAGAGGTAAATAAAATTTTCTCTTTATTGATATAATATGTTATATTCTATCTGTCGATGCATGCGCACCACCAACTTTCGATTTATATGTGCATATATGATAATCAATCAAGTAAACTAAAATATGTAGAGTTTGAAACTAAAAAATATATATTATTAAAAGACCAATTGTAATTAAGAAAATTATTCTATAAATTATTTTTATTTAAAACAAAAAATAATGTAAAATAAAAAAGTGAATTATAGGATATGATGTTATTTTAAAACTTATTAGAGCATCAGTTTATATTTAATTATTATGTTTTTTTATAAACTATTTATCTTTCTTATGAAAAAATTAACATTTTATTTTGCTCCTAAAAAGTCATATACATACATATTTTATATAATAATAAAAATAATAAATAATATTAAGAATCTAACATTTCTATTTTCTTGGATGATATTAAAATATAGCGAGTTTCAATTTTTTCACATTTGTTGTTAATTTTCTATTTGTTTGAATTAAAATGATCCATCGATCATTATATAAAAATACTTAATTATAAAATTATCATTAAAATTTATTAAAATATTTTATAAGTGCAAAGCCGTACACTCCAAACTAGATTTGTGTAAAAGTCTTAAAGACGTGTGGTTAAAGCACTATATATTTTCTTTTAAATTAAATTATTTATTATGCATTAAATTGAAAATTTAATAGCAAAATACTTATAAATTTATTTTGTATTCATGATTAAATTTATTTATAATTCAAATATGTGAAATGGAAAATACTATTTATCTACTTCCTCCATCCCACTAATTAAATTATCATTTCTTATGCAAATCATAAATATTAATGTAATATTTAGTTTTGCTGAATTTTATGAAAAATTATATTTAATAGGCTAAATTTAGATTTCATAAAGTGGATGCAGAAAAAGAGAGATATTAATTAAACTATTAAATGTATTGTTGATATTATATAAAGGGTAAAATTGAGAAACATGCATTAAATTAGTTTAAATTAACTAAAGTGACATCTCGTAGAATAATTTTTTCAAAAAGTAATAATTTGATGGAATAGATAGAATATTATTTTTTTAATTTTTCAAAAAATTCACATGATTTGTGACATAACTTAATTTGTTCAAAAAAAAAATTAAAATCCAATCGAACTTAAAAATGACCTTTTTATTACTCAATTATACATATAACCTATAGATTATTATTATTAATCAGGATAGAATCATTGATTAACATGACTTGTTACATTAACCATTTATATTTTTTAAAAGAAAGAAGAAGAAAAAAAGAAAATCAAATATATCTTAGGAAAAAAAGTTTGTTAGAAAGTATAATGGACCAATATTTTTTTTGGGTTGCCCACCCGATTCACCGGAGCTTTGCCCCGACTACATCCAAATTCGACCCGCATCGTGCACCTAGCTTTGGTGGGAGAGTCTTCCAGCGGAGATTTTTTGGGTATGTTAGGGCTCAAACCCAAGATTTTCTGCATACGTTAGAGATCTTGCTTAAGCGAAATCAAGCTACTTACCACTTGGACCAATCCTGTTGGTTATAATGGACCAATTTTAATGTTTATAATGTGAAACTAATAATTTTTTGAGTTTTAACATTTGATGTGTTAGCGGTGTACTTTGAAAAAGAAAGAAAAAAAAATGTCCATCCGGTTGCCCTTAAAACTTCTACGGCCAGGATTGCGAGAATTTTAATGTATGGCTAAGGTAATGCGAGACCCGTCCTCGATGGGGGCGGTAGCCTCGCTTAGCTAAGCCAGCAAGCCAAACAGTACCCAATGTGTAATTGGATATCCACTAAAAAAAAAAACAAAAAAAGAAGAAGAAAAGTTGTCCAATAAGAGCTTGTACCTTTCTTTTTTGACTATTGTCTTCGCATTCCACTCAAAGTAATTGAGAGCCCTTTACATGCTTGCTAGACATGCATAAAGATTTACGAGTGGAATTCTCTAATTGGAATATTAAACTTTTCCGAGCACTATCTATTATACTAATATGAAAACGGCAAAACTCCCAAGACCATGAGATTCTTTATTAAATTTTTAACATACTTTGGTGGGTAAATTAGGTTGAAATTTTCATGAATGAGATGACTCATATAATTAATTTTGGTTTCAATAAAATCAGATCTGAAATTTTGCATTTTAAAATTGATTTTCATGTTTACCTATATTTTATTTGTATTTTATAAATCTGATTCATTTAATTAATAATGAATGCAATTTAAATTTTTTGTCATGCGAATTTGTCCTTCAAATATGAACATTATTATCTTCCTTTATGCAAATTTTCGTCACTATGAAATTAATTTCTTATATACAACAGATGAAATGAGTTTTTTTGCTGAAAGCTAGATTACCTGCGGTATGTTACCATTATCCATTATTTTCGTTTAAGAATTTTAGAAATACAATATAGCAACTTCAGTAGTTTCGTACATTTTATATATTTTTAAATTTTATAAGTTTATTTGTACTTTTCATATATATTTTTTATATTATTAATGAAGATTTAATTTGCATTAAAAACACTAATGGTTAATATTTAACCTACCACATTTAGTGACGAGTCAATTAGCCGTTAACCGATTGTTAATGTACTAAATTTAAATTTTGATTTTAAATAATTGATATTAATAGAATGAACTTGAAAAATATGCTATGAATTGATTAATCAATCCATATACACTCTTACCATTAATGCATACATGAAAAAACTATTTCTTGTCTTGTCTTTTCCTTTTTTTTTTTTTTTTGAAATACCTCTTTATTATAAAAGTTAAAAATTATTCCTTATTGACTTAATTGTATCAAGAATTAGAATTAGGTACACCTATCAATTTTGATCCGAATTTGAGGATGCCTTTTAAGAAAAATGATTAGAAAAAAAATGCATGATCTGATCTAAAACCTATATGAATCTATTTGAAATTGACTTGAATGGATCGAATTACAACAATTCGAATGACCCAATTTTATTATATAACTATATTTATTATTTTTATTTTTTAATATATAATATAATTTATATAAAATAAAATTCATATAAATACAAAATAATGAAAATAAAAAGAAAAAAATTACATTCAGTTTTTAGTGCAAAATAAAATTCGATTTTTCATTTTTTCTCACAACAAACCCTAATTTCATCTCTCTATCGTCTCACTCGCGTCTGCTCAGTTTATTGCTTAATTGGTATTTTTTGTTTAAATTGCATTGAAATTAAGAGTTTTTCTCTAGTGAGGTGCTTTTCGCTTACAAATATGCCGCAATCAGTCATCATTGATCTGGTAAGGTTTTGAGAGGTAGTAACAAATTTACGCTGTACTTCATCTATCTTTGAGTTCCAACTTAATTTGATTATATTTTAGAGCTAGTAAATTAACAATTTAGTGTAAGCGTGTGCATGAAAATACCGGTAATTCAATTTAGTGTAATTGAATTGCAAATTTTAATTTCTGTCTAACTAGATGTTAACTATATTATTTTATCATGAAATTAAAAATCCTAAATTGGCAATTGAGTTTGATGCAACAATTGATTGCTCATTTGAAAGATATTAATATAATGGAATGAGAGATCAAAAAGCTATCCGTTTTTGGGAAATATAATACTCAATTATGAATCAAGAGATTTTAAATTAGAGATCAAGTTTAATTCATTAAATTGTTATTAACAAAGTAATTGCGTTAGAGATTGGAATTATTATCTAATTAATTTTTTAAATTGAATTTTGAAATTGCAAACTAGATTTTAAAGAAGGAAAAATAGTCAAAATTTGTATTTAAAGTATTAAAAATGGTATATATTTACCTTTTAAATATATTTTTGGTTAAAATTATTATCGTTATTATATAATTGGCTCAAATTTATAACTAAAACTAATAAAACTGCACATAAATCAAGAGAAACTCATATTATAAACTTATTAAATAACCTAAACTTGCCACGTGTGCATTGTAAATTGATATCATATTTTAACTCTTGAAAAAATTTTAGAATTTTTTACCACAAATAATTTTCGTTTGCTTATTTAGAGTTCGGTTATTTTGATAAATTTAACATTATAAATTTTAACATTTTTCTGTGAGTTAAAAATTATGTCAATTTATGGTGTATATGTAATAAATTTATATGGCTTCAATCAGCTTGCTATGTATTTTTCTGTTTATTTACCTAGAGCCCAGCCATTTTCAATAGTAAATTATAGGAAGGTAGTTTTGACCAAAAAATATATTTAAAATGCAAATGTGTACCATTTTCAATAAGCATAAAACTTTTATAATTATATTAACTATTATTTTATAATTGTCTTTAAAAATTATGATTATCTAATCATAATTGTAAATTTATATTGCTAGTAATAATTTAATTAATACATAATTTTTTATTTTTTATTAGTATTTAAATTTTTTTTTATCTTATTTAAAAAAAAGATAATAGTTTATCTAGTATAGCATATAAATATATTTGTGCCATGCATTCTTCATATACTTTATCAAAAAAATTTCATTTTTGCATATTCTTTTTCCTTTTTTTTTTAAATAATTTTTTTTGTGTTAAATTTTTACTAGTTTCAAATTTAACTTTAAGTTATTTTTCTTTTAATATTAATTTATAATGCAAGCATAAATATAATTTCAAGGAATATTATTTTATAACTATTGTTATACTTTTCCAATTAAAAATATAATTATGTTCGTAAAACAAATCATATTATTCCATTTTATTGTATAGGATTACAAACTGAAAAGAAAAAATAAAAAACACTGCATTTGCCGCCTTCCTTGAACCTCAATGAACCTACTATTACATGTATTATGGATGAAGTTTCTCTTGCTTTGGGCATGGTTGGCTCCTGCCAAGAGCCCCGCATGGTGGGCTATCAGCTCAGTGATAGAGTATGCCCCTAATAATGGTGTAATTGTACTTGTACTGCCAGGGCTCTCAGCCACATGGATATTTTAACGTCCTTATCAGTGCCTATTCTAAGATGTGGATCATTCAAGGCATATTAATTTTGCATATATTAAGTCAAAACCCACTAAGGTTTATATCTGCTTCTGCATCTAATCGAATTGGTGGGTTTGAACTCGATTTTCATAATCAATTTAACGATTTTTTAATTTTTCTTTCAATACTAACCATAAAACCACTCCGATAACTATATAAAGAACATTTTTATTAAATATAATATCTACATTTATATATTTACATTTTTATCCCTATTAGGGCTTCTAAATTTGAGCAAAGAATGAATTTCCATTAAAAAAAACATGTAAAATTTTTTGTTACATCCAACTTTCAGCAAAACAGTTGTGATGTCGAACTTTAGCAAAGAATGAATTTCCATTAAAAAAAACATGTGAAATTTTTGGTTACACCCAACTTTCAGCAGACACAGTTGTGATGTTAGCAAATTTTAGTTACAACAAACGTTATTGGTCACCCACTATTATGATTATAATTGTTATTATTATATTTTTTTGGGTGAGATGGTCACCCACTATTTTAGAGGAAATTACCTCAGTTTCCAACTTTTTTTTCCTTTTTTCAAAAAATACAATTCCGTTCTTTTTTTTCATAAATCTCACTTTTTAAATTCTTGTTTTCATATATACAACTTTTTTTCGCTATATGCTCTTCTCAGAGCCCCTTTGATCCCTCCAAACGAAAACAGTTAGCGATTTGTCTCAATAAGTTTGTTAATTTCTGCTATTTACCCTGTTGTTTCAATGTACCAAGATGGGACGGCGGAGTTCCGATCACTAACCGAAACACTGAAAAAGCTCGGAGGAGTTAAATCAGCGACCGGAAAATGATTCATCTTCTTCGAAACCATAAAAACCACAAATCTCATCGAAATCCGAAATTCACAAAAAAGGGCCATCATGATCAACTTGGGCATCCATGAAACCTCTCTCAAGATTGCTCCGCTTGCCAAACGTAAGCTCTCTTTTGTCTGTCTCTTTATTTGATTTCAATTCATATGATTTTTTAAGAATTTCTGTAGTTGCATTTGTAAGATACGGACTGGGAAGTGTTTTGGGCTCGTTTTAATAACAAGCATTTGAAGAAAAATAGATTCTGGATTGATGGAAGATTAATGGATATTTAAAGTTAAATAATTGAATATTGTATGATGTTAATCAGAGAAAGTTGCTAACTTGTTTGATTCACGATTTACTGGACCTTTATATATGTGTGTGTTTGTGTTTATATATATATATATATATATATATATATATTTGAGTACCTCGCTGTCGAGGTTATTTTATTTGATTTGCTATTTGCATTTTGTGTTTGAACTTATCTACTTCACTGGATTGGAAATACTTTTTCCATTTTGTTTTGGTTCTGAGGTGCTTATTTGAGTACAAATTGAGCTAAGACGTAATCTTTTATTCGGAAAATTTTATGTAAGATCTTTAATTAGAGTGTGTTGGGTTCTAACGTGTCTTTTATTTGTTTTTGATAGAGGCTTTAGAGCTTGATAATTGTTGTTAGCCGTAAATTGCTTTGCATAATCCTGTCGTTTTCATCACTTTGGGTTATAGTGGTTGGATGTTGTGCTTCTTGTGAATTAATGATCAATATATTTTGATGCAAATTACTTAGTGTCTGACTTGGCTGAAACGTTGAGGATTCTACACTTGAACATGCATGTTCTGAACTCCTCAAAATAAGAAACATGGAAATAAGAATTTTTTTGAGTCTGTAGGAGTGTCTCCATTCTGCCCTTGTCATTAGTATTGTGTTTAATGCATTTGAATTGCTCAAATCAACAAAGAAAGTTATTATGAAACAAGTTGTTGTTGAATACAACTAGCTAGCTGCTATATACAACTATAAATTAGTCTCTGCATTTTGTGCATCACTTGCATCTCTTGGGCACATACATATATGGCTTATGGTTTTGTGTTTATATTATTGCAAGCTGATGTTAATGTTCTAACTCACTGCTGCTGTTAAAAAATTTTACAATATTAAGCAGCCATCTCAATTTGATTATTTAGTTGTTTGACTATCCAGGAATCCCTTTTTTTTTTTTGCTTTCAATTTAAGTTAAAGTTCATCGTTTTTTCCTCCTTTTTTTGGTTCTTGATTTTGTTGGGTTTTTGTTTGATTGCTTCTTTGGAAATGGAAATTAGATAGGGTGAAAATTAGATAGAGTATTGTAAGGAAAAATCAAAAATAGGTGGTGAATTCATGGATAGTGAAAGTGGAGAAGGTACTGATTTGAGTGAGAATTCATTTAGTTCAGATTTGGCCTTGAAAATAACATCCTGAATAACTCGTAGCTAACTCTTGTTCCAATTTCTTAATTCTATTAAATACAATTCTGGTATTTTCTCAGAAATCCATCTTTCATTTATTCAATCACTGCATCAAGGAAAAGAAAAGAGTTCAGTATGCAATAGAACAGTTATTGTAATACAGCCTGCAATTATTGATTTAGCTTATTTTCATGATCTCTATAGTTTAAGGGTCTGGTTAGATTCCATGAACGTGCATTCATTATGGCTGTTCTGCTGCAAATTGGTTTCTCGTTTTTCCAATTCCAACATAATCTTATAAGAATGAACACATTTGAGCAGAAGATTTCAGATTATAAACAGAAACAAATACACTCCAAAATCAATAAAACTTGCTTTAAAAACAAAAATTACAGTTTTTAGATAACTGAAAACTGAAATTTATCTTCTAAAAATAGAAGCAAACAACCCTTAAACACTAAGAATCGCACCATATTCTCCAAAATCCGAGCTGATTCAAGCTCGCATTACTACATAAAACAGAATAACTCAAATTAGAAGCTAAAGGAACAGAAGCAAAGGATGCGCAGCTTATACCCAAGTTTCGCCATTTCTTGCACCAAAACAAAAAGAAGAAGAATGAATATGTAGCTTACAAGAGGCAGATCAAAAATTTGAACTAAAAATTCAGTTCAAGAAACGAGCTTTATCCGAATGCTTCAATCTTTGGTTCTTGGAATAATAAAAAAGTAGAAAACCAAAGGTGAAAGATAAGAATTGGATTCGGTTACAAGAAAAACTTAACTAAACATAAAATAAAGAAATAATTGTTCGAATCAACAAAGAAAGCTATTATGGAACAGGTTGCAGTTGAATACAACTAGCTAGCTGCTATATACAACTATAAATTAGTCTCTGCATTTTGTGCATCACTTGCGTCTCTTAGGCACCACTTGCTTCTCTTGGGCACATACATATATGTCTTATGGTTTTATGTTTATATTATTGCAAGCTGATGTTAATGTTCTAACTCTTTTTTTTCTTCTTTACAGGATCTTATTAATTTCATCCTCCATTGCAGTTTCAGAAAGAGCTAAATTAGGCTATTTATATAGCCTTTGGTCACTTTAACCATTATATATTCCCTAAACTCTTAATTCGAGAAGATAAGAAATGAATGCTTCTAGCTAACATGTACTGCTCTTTGGTCAAATTCTGATATAGAGATTGATTGATCTAATTCTAACTATTATAATCAAATAGAAAGGTAATTAATTTCCTATATTAACCAGCACCAAGACTCCATTCTCAACAGTTTACCCAAGCTAATACTCTCAAAGATGTAATCCAAGTCATCCTTGTTCGATAAAAACTTGCATTCTTCTTAATGATTCTCATGCAAACTTTGCTCTAACCACATATTGTTTCCACAGAGACCTCATAATTAACAGATAAGTATAAACATAAAGGATTAGCCTGTATGGAGCTTAAACTTGTGTCATCTGCCTTTAACGATGTCAGTTTAGAATTGAGTACTTTTACAGCATGCCTCAAAAAGAACCTATACATTGAAAGACCATCATTAACCATAAATTAAAAGTCACATAACCAAGAATTTTTAGAACAATTAAAAATAGACCAAATAATATACAAGTATAATCACAATAAATAGGAACACACATATAATACATCAAGTACACACACAATATATGAAAAATACACACACTGTACACATCAAGTAAATACACTGTGTACATCAAGTACACACTGTATATACACAGTGTACACACCAAGTACTCACACGATGTATACAGCTAGTACAAGTTGTGTATACATGATGTACACACTGTGTATACAGTTAGTACACATAGTGTATACATAATGTACACATTGTGTACACATCATATATACATGGTGTATACAACTAGTACACACTGTGTATACAACATGTACACACCATGTATACATGTACACATTGTGCATATAGCTAGTATATATTGTGTATACAGCTAGTACACACTGTGTATATATCAAGTACATACAGTATATACAGTATCTACACATTGTATACAGCATCTATACACAGTATATACAGTTAGTACACACGGTGTATACACTAAGTACACACTGTGTGTATATCATGTACACACTATGTATACAACTAGTACACACGGTGTATACAACATGTATACACTATGTATACAGTTAATACACACGGTGTATACACTAATACACACAATGTATATAGTATGTGCACACTGCGTATACAGCTAATACACATTTTGTATACAACATATACACACAATTAAAATCATAATTCACAATTAGCAAATGTATACAGTAAAGAAAAATAAAAAATAATTACCTTTTGGTTTTTGTAGACTTGAGAATCATAATTCGTTATTTCAATTGCATTACAATTCGCTTAGTCTAACTTGTGACCTTTAAACTGGAACTAGCATCTCCACTTTTGTTTTTATTAATATTTTTATTTCCATCTAGTTTCTTGATGTTCTTAATTATTTGAGAGATACTTCTAAGCTGAGGAGATGTACTTGATCGGGTATCAACCATTTTGCCTGAATTTAAATCCAATGTGATTTTATTAGGTTTTTGATATATTAAGTACAAACAATGTATACATGAAGTACACACAATATATTAATATGCACTATTAAATCAAGTTAAATGGAATTTAGTGAAAAAAAATAAAAAAATTTAGAATTGAAACATCACAAGATCTTGTTTGCTTGACAATTCAAGTACAACATTAGCCTAAGTTATATTTATTAAACTAAAGCTTGTCGAACAATATAGAAAAGAAAGAACCTAATGAAAATCACTAAACCCTCAAACTTTGATTGAAATTCCAATATTTAAATATCAATTCTTAACTCTAAATTTAATAAAACTATATAACTAGTTATGCACTTATAAATAATCTACCATAACTGGAAAAACCATAACTTTTCACACTGTCCTAATGACAATAAATATTCCAAAAAAAATGCATCATATGCAGGAGTGTGTACTAAAAAAAACTAAGGATCAATAACAAATCAGATTTGAAATTAGCAAAAAAATTTATGAAAGAAAGTAAATAGCAAAAATCCATCGCAGAAACAAAAGCAAGAGCAGTGGGAACCTTTTTCCAAAAATCAACATCAAAAATCCATCTCATGAAACAACTAGTTAGGTACAATTCTAAGAATCAAAAGACAACGAGCACAAGGGCATTACAACCTACTCCAGCCACTGTATCAAAATTGCAGAGACAAAAAGTACGCCATATATAAAGGTATCAACATATTTCAGCAATCAAAAATTAAACAGAGCAACCATGCATGAGTCATAATACTATTAGAAATCTATAATATGCACAAAAACTAAATCTCTAATCAGCAACCATAGTTTCAAATTACTAACTCGTAAGATATTAAATAATGAGTAATATAGCGATGTTAAACAAAATTGCATAAAAATTAGAAGTATCAGAAGCTAATTCAGAACTTGAGATAAGGGTTTGCAGCAAGAAATAGAAACAGGGAACCAATGAGAACCCAGGAAGCGAGAATTAAAAAGAACTAAGTGAAAAAAAAATAGCATTGAAACATCACAAGATCTTATTTGCTTGACAGTCACTCAAAGTTTCCTAAATTAATTAGAATTCAATATTCAAGCAAAACATTTTGATATTGGATAACCTTTTGTCTGAACTCAAAATTTCACCATCGAAACGAAAAATACACAGATGAGTTAAAAGTGGGTAGGGGATGATGTAGTGGTCAATATGCAAGAAACGGGCAAATTGTTAGAGATAGGATTTAATATATTTTATATGTAT
This sequence comes from Excoecaria agallocha, assembly GCA_037975025.1. NCBI lineage: Eukaryota > Viridiplantae > Streptophyta > Magnoliopsida > Malpighiales > Euphorbiaceae > Excoecaria > Excoecaria agallocha. Next base: position 25,427 of record JBBPFJ010000399.1, read on the forward strand.
TATATATATTTTCAGATATTTAATTAGATACTAATTCTTTTTAATTAGTTAGCTAGTGAGAGTGGGACAACGGGGTTCATTTTTTGGTTTGGAGCATTATATGTAACCACCGTATTTGGTATTTGGTGCCAATAAAATGAAACTCTCTACAAGTTGTTTGTCTGATGTCATACTGCAATTGTGAATGAAAACTACTTTTTGTCAAGTATCATTAATTACTTAGTATTCATGAATGCTATTCACACTTCATAGAATGGGATCAAAACAGTATCTTTCACTTTGTTTCTTTACACCGACTTCAGTATACTAATCCAGAAAAAAAAAACCTTCTTCAACGGTGAATGAAGTTGCAGAGCTTCAATTTAATCACCAAAACTTCTCTTTCTCTCCTATTTTCAAGAGCCAAATAAAAAAAAGAGCAAAATTAAATAGGGAATTTTTCACAAAATAAAATAAGTAACTGCAGTTGGATTGAAGATTTATAACCTGTTTTGAGCAGATTGAAGAATCAAAGTTCGGTTCGCAATGCCCGAACCTCGCTTTGGCCACCACCAGAACCACCGGCCGTAGTTTCCGATCGAGGAACTTAACAGTGGAAGTGGAAGGTAAAATAGAAGTTAAATTGTAACGAAGAATTGAGGATGGAGTTTTTGAGTATGAAGATTACTATTGGTGAAGGAAAAGGGTCGTCGTTTTCAGCTTGGATTTTAAGAGATGATCCGTTTTCAGCTGAACGGCAATAGCAAATCTGTAATCGATAGAGATGTAAAGCAGCCGTTGATCGGAAAGAAAGAAAGTTGCGGTTATCGAAAGAGAGGACAGTGAAAGGAGCGATGGTAGGGAAATAGGGAAGTGAAAAATTAGGAAAAAAATTATATTTTTGAAAATAAAAAGTTGTATAATTGAAATTGAAAATTTAAGATAATGTATTATTGAAAAAATTAGAAAAACCCTTGTATTTTTTGTTATTTTTATTTTTTTTGTGTATATTTTTGTAAAAACCCCACTATTTTACCCGCCAAAGCCCAAAATCACTAAATATATGTTTTCTTATAATTGCAACTCATAGGATAGGGTTAGTAAGTAAACTGTCCAGGCCACTTAATTTTGCGCGGGTATATATTTATCAGTTGACTTGGTCTGCCAACTGAGTTATGGATTAATTAGTTCGATCGAATTGATTTGAAGTTTTTATTATTTTTTAAATATAATTATTTACAAAAAATTAAACATTTAGTATGTAAAAATACATTGAAAAATCTATTAATTACCAAATATCAATATAAAAATATTAATTTTAAGTTCAATAAATTATATAAATTTAAAAATCAAATAAATTATCTTAAGTAATAAATATCCAAATAAATACACATAATATCAAAAATAAACATTCTTTTTAATCAGAGGGACAATGTTTAAAAGTTGAAGTAAATGATATGTTATATTAAAATTATTATATGAAGCCATATCGTGAAATTATAAGTTAATACTAAAAAAAATGCAAATTGTTAGAAAGAAAATCATCTTATGGCGACAAAATACATTGGCATCTACCTTTAATTAAAAAAAAAAATTAGAAATTTCCTTTTTGAAATTGAAAACTTCTGTGAAATGCAATCAAGCTGTTATACCAAGTGCAATAATAAAATCTATCTCCATCATTTGAAATTCGCCCTTTAATTTATTCTTTAATCTAACAAATCATATCAAAAAACAAGAGCTAGGATGTGCATTGAGTATTGCTTTTAGATATGCATTGATAAGATGTAAGAATCTGAAACATCAAATTTTTATTATAAGGCGTTAATATTATAAAATTAAAGTTGACGACCATTTCTTCTTTTACCATTTGAAGCTCCCTTCAGTTGTTAGCAATTACGTACAAGGAAATCAATGCTTATTCATTAAAAAAAAAAAAAGTTGATAAACAATGATGGCTGGTTTTATTTCCTGTGTGTAAAGATAAATAAATACAAAAAAATTTAGATATTGCTTAACATCAAAACAAAACAAAAGCCCAAGTCCCGAAGATGAAGAAAGGAAATGAAATTGCCCAACTTTTAGGATTTCTTTTTTATTTTTGGGGTATTTTTGAAAAAGAATTATGGTACTACAGTAATAATATTTGAAATGATAATTTCTGTGCCGTTTTGTATCAATGTATACCCCACATCCAATCATATATTTCCGTCAGTAAATTTGCCATACCAATTTGTATTAATTGGGAGTGATCTGTTCCGTAGGTAAATTTAGCGACGATTCATATATTTCCGTCAGTAAATTTGCCATGTGGTAAAAAAAATTTGCGATGGATTTTTCCGTCACTATTTTGTTACTAAAAATATTACAATTTTCTAATAATTATTCAATAAATTTGTTCTGTACCTCCTTCCTTTATCTAATAAATCTGACAACAACTAACGCTAAACCAATGGAAGGATAAGATTTTGAATATATATAAATATCATCATGCAAAAATTATAAAAGAAGACCTAAAAATAAAAGAGGAGAAAGTTCAAATACTAGGATTTTTTTATCTTTCAATTTATGTAAGCATGAATAGTTTGTTATGTCTTTTGTGCTTGAGATTCACTGATTTGATTATCTTTGTGTTTATCTTATGAAGTTTGTTTTGGGGATAACATGTTGATCAGAAAAGAAAATTGGCTTCAAATTTATAACAGATAGAAAAGTATGATTAAGTAGCTAAATGAAACCGGATGGCCAAGGATTTTTAACATTTGAAAAGGCCTTGAAATGATTAATTTTGGCACCAAGAATCTTCAAAACACTGCTGAAGGAATTTGCAGTTCCAATGCTTTTGTTCACATTGATGCCTAATTTCTTCGATGAAGTTTTAAAATGCTTTTGTTCACATTGAAGCCTAATTTCTTTTATGAAGTTTTAAGAATTTACGGTTTCTTGTTCTCAAGTTTCTGATTTCTCAAGAGAAATTATTATGTTAAGAACCAAAATTTGTGCATAAATAAATTGATGTTGTGAAGATGGGATGCCAAATCATAAACCAGAAGCGCATGTGTCATCTTATCGAAGCTAATTCAACTTCCAAACTGTCCCTTTTTCTATTTCCATTATATATTATTGTCATTGCTTTACTTGGAGACTATATATTATTATATACATTCGTTTTAGTAGTTAAGGGTGAGGATCTTATTCCTATCCTAGGTTAGGTAAATCGAAATCTATCTACATAGAATTAGGAAGCAAACACGAAAAAGGATTTTCTAGCGTGAAAAATGTCCAACCAAGGCATTAGGAACACCAAATTATAATTATACTTTGGCAAATAGAATAAAAAGTGTTATTGGCAAAGTTGAAAAAAGCACTAACTATCATTGCAATTATTATTCTTTGCTGGCCAAAATGTCAAAAAATACTCTTAAAGATAAAAATATTTATCTCTGTCCCATCTGGAAAGCAAATACCAGCGAAATCTCAGCAAAAATATTATTATTATTATTATATATATAAAGAAAGAAAAAATTACAATATGCATAGAAAAGTTGATGCCTTTGTACCCAAGATTAATTCGAAGCAGTAACTTTTAAATATAAGATTAATTTTTTTTAAGAGTTCTTTGGTTATTTCCGTCTTTTAAATTATTATTATTACTATTTGATTCTTTTTTCTTTTTATTAATGGGTGGGGAAACTAGCATTCCCAATAGTTCATGAAAATAATTGATGAAAGTAGTGCACTCCTAGATCTTTTGGTGGCTGGATTCATGCTACGATGGGTGATGAAAGGGCAGTCCTTTTTGCCACTTAAAAACCCCCTGCTTGGATTGGATCCCATGCCATCTAATTATACTTTGGCAAAATGGTACTTGTTGCAATATATTTTTTGTAATATTTCAGCACCACAAATAAAAAATAAAAAAAAAAATCAACAAGGACATGGATGGAATTAATTCTTTCTTGCAAATTACGACTGTCTTTGCCAATAGAATGTTCTTTTGAACCCATACCCATGTGTCAAAAGCTTTTCATGAATAACTAAAGGTTGTTTAAGTGACGCCCAGCACACAGTTCAGCAATATTAACAGTTATTTTTACATCAAAATAAAGACATAACAACTATATTAACATATAAATTGGTTTCCTTGTCAGGATTAGAAAACTTTTGACTGGTTAGACCAACGGATTATCCAACCCAACTAATTTATTTATCAAACACTAACTAATTCATAAATCTATTTCTAACTACTAACTTGTAAATAAATAATTTATATAAAAATTTAAGGAAAAGCAAATTTGGTGGAGTACTTACCAGTTGGAATCAATTTCTACATTTTTCCCATATACTCTTTATCACTGTGCTCGCCGGAGTTTGATCGGAGGGCACCTGGAGGTAGCTGTTGTCACGAGGGATTTTTACTCTGTTTTTTGATTATTCATTTAGTGCTTTTTGAATTTTTGTTAGACCTTTAGCTTTGATTATATTCAGTTTGTCGTAATTCATTATCTCCATTCATTCTGTGGAAAAATAAGGTAGTTAATTAGCAAAGTAAAGCGTCTTCAAGAGTTTTCTTAATGAGAGCAAAAAGATAGGAGATTTTTCTTTTTTTTATCTATTTAATAACTTTTCTATAAAATTATAGGGACTTATGCTATTAACATTATTATTATAAATTCTCTATTTAATTTAATTTTTAAATAAAATTGTTTCTTAATAAATATTTTTTAAATAAAAAAGTTTAAAATTAATTTTCAAATATTTATCTCAAAAAAAAAAACTCTAATGCTATAGTTTAAAGAAACGGTTCAATTTAGTTCCTCAACTCTTCCAATTTGAATTTCTAAGCTCCCAACTCAAGTATAATAAAACATATAATGCTATCTCTTTTCTTTAAATTATTTAGATAAAAATTTATTATAAATATAGTCACTAAATAAAAATTTACATGAATTTAGTTTAGATTAACTTATAGTTTAATTAATTAATTAATTGACTGAAACTAAAATTTATAATTTCATGATTTTAAATTAAAGTCACAGTCTGATCACCAATAAATAACATGCAGATATAAAAAGATAGCTTCTAAAATAAAATAAATTACATGTAATAAAATAATCAAAATTTACACATAGTACTATTTATGAATCATTATTAACTTAATCATATTATGAAATAATCAAAATTTATGTTGTTATTTTTTTAAAAAATAAAATTGTTAAAAGAAAACAAATAAATATAACAATTATAATTTATAACAACAATTGTTTTTTAGGAAAATTACCGATGGAAACATGATTCCGTAGGTAATTTACCGATGAAAAATATTTTCATAGGAAAATTACCGACGGAAAATATTTTTGTAGATAATTTACCAATGGAAAAATATTTTCGTATGAGAATTATTGAGGGAATCATATTTCCATAGGAAAATTACCGACGGAAAATACTTCTGTAGTAATTACCGATGAAATAATATTTTTGTAAGGAAATTACCGATGGAATCATATTTTCGTAGATAAATACCGACATAATCATATTTTCATCGGTAAATACCGACGGAATCTAATTACCAACAAAATCATATTTTCGTAGGAAAAATATCGACGAAAATATGATTCCGTAGGTAATTTACCAACGAAAATATGATTCCGTCGATAAATTTTATGGACTATTTCAGCCGTGAAAAATTGACTCCAATTTAACGATGATTTTTTATTTTCGTCTCTAAATTCCGTCGGTAAAGTTTGGCGGGATAATTTCCCTCCATTATTTACGACGGATTAGCAATATATATTTTTTGACAATTTGCCCTACGAAAAATATTTGCCATCGGTAATTAGTGACGTAAAATTTTATCGGTAATTAGTGACGAAAAATTTTTCATTGAAAATTAGGATTTTTCTTGTAGTGAAATGGATTTTGATCTGTTTGGTTATGTTATTTCGATCTTCAGGTTATTTGGTTCTTAACTAAAATAAAGTTCAGTTTAATCAGTTCAGTTTGATTTTTGAAATTCAAAAATCGAAAGAACCAAACTGATTGAATTTAGCAAAACTCACCATTTTGCTATATATATATATATATATATATATATAACCTAAAATCATTTCTTATGAGTCAAAATCCCTAGCTCATTGCCTTTGCCTTTCACTTTTCCTTTACCTTTTTTACTAGTTGATTTTTTTCTCATAAAATGTTCTCTCTTCAAAACCACCAATGAAGAGCACCCATCTTCCCATCGGTAGTTCATTTCTTGAAATGATCCTTTGACAATTTTCACTGGAAAATTAAAAACTACCATGAAAATGTAGGTTGATCATGTTCTAAAGCTGCTTCCTCGGTGCTATAAAAATACTCATTTCGATCTTCTCTTCTCATATTGAAAAGAGAAAAACCACTACTGGCAGCTACTTTAACCAAACAAAATGACACCAAGTACTTCGCATGGAAATGATGAGGTAATTTGAGCACAGACCTAGTGAAACATATTGTGAAACACACTTTATCTCATGAAGAAATGTTTGTTTTTTCACATATTATAGAAATTATGAACTGAAATTGGATGTTAAAGCATATTTAATTGACTTGTTGGTATTGTGTTTTGGTGATATATTAAGATAGATGAGTGGGCATGTGTAGCTGATTTATATATCTATAATTTATTGCGGAGCAAATAATGAAATATTGAATGTGTGAATGGGACTGTGAAGACATGTGGAAATGCAATTAAACTTGAGGAAATTACCCCAAATGCCATGTTTTTTTAATTTTTTTCAAAAAATACAATACTTTTTATATTATTTCATTATTCTCACTTTTTAAATTTCTATTTACAAAAATACAACTTTTTTTTAACTTAAATAAAAACTTTGAATACTAATTTTATTAGTTGGGGCTTACCATAGATAATTAACTCTGGCGAGTCCATATATGCTATTCCACGGATTTCTTGATTGATTTTGCTTTTCTTCATGTTTTATTTGATAGATTGGCTGCTCGTCAAGTTTTAGACTTCTTCAAGAGCCAGAGCTTAGTGGTGGATAGTTGAAGAAGTTGAGAATGGAAGCTCAATGATGGACAACGTTACATTGATCGAGTACTTTTAGCGGGAGGATGAAAATGCCATTTTGGTTTCAGAATTCTTGAGTATAGATCTAGTGACAGTGATTAAGGAGGCTATAAAGAATGAATGAGCTAGAGTTAGTGTCGGTGAGATAAAGAGATGGATGATGCAGATATTAAGTGGAGTAGATACTTGCCATAGGAATATGATCATACATAAGGATTTAAAATCAAGTAATTTGTTGATTTCTAATGACACAATCCTTAAATTGACTGATTTTTGGGCAGGTAATTTAGGTTTTATTGTATTTTATTTTATTAATAGGTTAGTGTTCGAGCTTTGTTACTAACAACAAGATGATGGCTTTTTGTTATATAGAAATTAAAAAGAAAGTTTTTTTCCTCGTTTGAATTTGAGTTTATAGTAGATGAAGTTTTCATTGAATTGATGTAACTTCATAATTAATCCTCCATCTTCTTATTTAGAATATGAGTTAATAACTCTGCATGAAGTAATAGGAATTGTTTGTTCACATTGTAACTCTACAGGATCCAAAAAATTTGAAATTTATTGACCATGGCAACAATTCAATTTTGCTCTCATTGTGATGTTCAAGCGAAGTCCATATTATGATGTTTTTACTTAAGAAATGAATATGAAATACAATTTGATAGGAAAAAACGACTGAAATTTTTATGTATATTTTTGTATATAAAGGTGCCATTCTATGACCACGTACTACACTCATGGAGTCATGGCTTTTTAGTGGTTCTTTTTGGATTTCTAGTTTTAAACTAGAGGTGGAGATAGATTTGCCATCCTAATGATTTTCATCAAGTGGATGCATTGCATTTTTGTCTAAGACAAGTCTTCACCTTCAATGTTGGTAATTTTGTGCTATATGGGCGAAGTAATCTGGATTAGATGCGGATTCTTCCTTCAAAACAAAAACAATTATTATAGAAAGATTGCCAAATAATACACTTTCACATGTGCTGTTGAGAGTCCTATAAAATACTTATTAGCACAAGTTTTTATTTAATTGCTATGCAGGTACTTTACAACTCTTGAGAAAGAAGAAATAAAAACTCATGTATCCTTGATTTTTACATTTTTTTTTTTACACTTTCTATCTAAAATCAAAAGAGCTGTGCAAAGAATAATTGTGGCAAAGTATTTGTATTTCCAAGGAAGAAATATGACCAAAGAAAAATTGTAATTGAGTGAGGGTTATAAAGTAACAGCCTATATAAAGCTTAAACTTGTGTTGTCCGCCTTTAATGATATCAGTTTAGAATTGAGTTCTTTTGTAGCATGCTTCAAGTCCTCCTTCCAGGACCATTTAGGATCATATAGAGCATATATAAAATTAGGGAAAATAAGGAGAGTGCCACCTTCGTGTAAAATAACCCATACATTGAAAGACCATCCTTAATTGTAAATTAAAATTTCACATAACCAAGAATTTTTAGAACAATAAAAATAAACCAAATAATATACAAGTACAATCACAATAAATAGGAAGTACACACACGTAATACATCAAGTACACACATAATATATGGAAAGTACACGCATTTTATACACCAAGTACAGATAATGTATACACCAAGTAAACACACTGTATACATCAAGAACAGATAGTGTGTACACTAAGTAAACCTACCTTAAAGATAAAGGGAATCAATTCTGACAAACATTATGCTTGTCGGACCAATTGTTGGAACTTTGTCGAAGCTTCAATTATTGAATTTATAATAAAATAAAAAAAATTGTAGATCAATTGTTAGTTACATTTGATGAATATATATTTCATTTCATGAGAAATAAGTCTAGAGCTCATTTTCAACCACATGTTTTATGTACATAACTTAGTTCAACTCTGACATAATTTTATTTTGTTATAGTGTTGCACCTAAATTTCGATCTTTATTAGGTAATAGTGTAAATAGTACATGAAGAAGCTTGAGTATAAAGTATCTACTACTATATGTATATATACATAACCCTTAGTGGGTAAATGGACTCTGGTACAGTTTATTCTGATACATATTTGCATTACAGTGTTGTTTGATAGGATGATAATTTAAAGATGTCATAGCCTTTGAGCATTTCTGGTTACTCTTTGGTGATTTTTCATTGATTTAAAAAACTTAAAAGTTGAGAATGAAATAAAGATAAAGTGTAAAGAAACACATTAAGAACTGGAGAAGGTGGACTATATTATTAAATATGTTTGACAATGTCTGAGAAAACGCTAAAACTAATTGTAATATGCAATAGTCGCATGATCTTAAAATGGAAAAACAAATAATTCTTGTCTATTTACTTAGTAATTTAATAAGTAAATTGAATTTCTAGTTAGAACTTGGAAGATCAGGTTTGGAGAAGAAGCCATTGATGGAAGGTATGATCTAAAGAGGCCTTTTACGCAAGAATTTCTTTAATCCATGTTCTGCATATTTCTCACCCTTTGCAAAATTCTCAAGCACTCCTGCTGCTCTATTCTCTTTGTTGACCTTGATGTAACGATTTTAATATATAAAATTCTTAGTCTTCCCTTAATTTTGTGACAACAAGTTAAGCTGATATTGGAGTTTTCAAATAGAATTGACACTAATGCAATAATTCATGAAGCAAAAATTGTCGAGTTCAATTCATAAAAGACACCATATCCTATAAATTGGAAAAAGAAAAAAAAAGGACAAAATACCCGACTTCAGGATTGGTGCTGATGCTTCTAACAAGCTGCATAAAACAAATACCAACTGCTACACCAACAGCTCCAAAGAGAGGAAACACCTACACCATAATAACAACGGTTAGAAATTAAAAAAGCCACTTTTTCAATGAAACTTGGTCTTAAATCCATATCCAGTCCCCCTGTAGTTGGGAAGTTTCATCAAGTTCACCAAAAAAAGGGAAAAAATCTTGCAAATATTATGATTTGGAATTAGATCATAATATTATTTAACATCACTTGTTTGGAAATGCCCTATTGTTGAACTACATTTTGTAGACAATGCATGACTATAAAAATTAAATCTTTCCTTCCTCCTAATAAGAAAATCAATAAAAATATAATGGAACAACAAAAAGGACCATTAAGGATTAGCTAAAGAATAATGGATTAATGTAGTAAAAATCTTTTCTTTTCTTATTAAAGACATACCTCAGGCTTGATCCATCTTGAAGCAGCCATCTTAACATAGAGCAAGGTGGGGTGAAGAAAAGACTAAAGAGAACAAGTGATAAAAGGCACACACTTAATACAATAAGTACACATCTTGGTTTTTACTTACCTCAATTTGACCTTTTTCACTTCCACACTTATTTTCACCCACCTTTCTCACTTTAATCAAAGAGTGGAGTCTTAGGGAATCTTCTAAGGAGATTTAACGACACTTAGGATGCTTGGATTAAATGAGAGAGAGAGAGAGAGAAAACTTAAAAAAATAGAGAAAGAAAGTGGCTATGGTGGTTCGGCCAAAGAAGAAGGAGATGAAGGTTGAAGGGATAAGGATAAGACACCTAAAATATCATCTCCCACTTGGCTTATATAATGGCAAAATGGATTGGATTTTGATTCAACCTAAAGCCCACTTATTCAAGCTCAAAAGCCCTGATTAGGCCCGTTATGCTATTTTTTTTGTAATTTTCTCACTTTCCAAATCCAAATCATCCCAAACTAGATTCCATCAATTTTATCATATCTAAAATAGGTTAGTACACAAAATTTTAGCCCAATAGAAGTTCGATACTGGTTCGATTCAATCATATCGATCCAATTTAACTATTATCGATGTCACCGAAATAATAACTTTTTACAGCCAAAAGATTATAAACATCATTTTAGGTAAATCTGTAATTTTTGGTAATTTTTAGAACTTCCTTGCTATTTTAAAGGCTTGATCAAACTAATTGACCTTTGAATCGAACTGCTTTCTTTTTCATATTTTTAACTTTTGGAGTTCTATTTGATGTCGATTTCACTTCAAATTTCAACTCGGACTAACCGTGATCAATATTTTTTGATAGTCAAATAAAATATTTTTTACCTTCGGATGTACTTTTTGCATCGAAAGCACTATTCACTATCGAAAAATACTATTCACGACTGACTCGATGTTGAGGCCATTATAATTCTTCCCTACTAAAATAAATTTCATCCATGAAATTTACATATATTGAAGAGCAGATGATACTGTTGTCTCATTGTAGCTTATTCCACGTTGTGATGGTTCCAAAGCATCTTACTAGTGGAATCTGCTTATTCCTAAGCTGTATGATCTCTTTAGCTAGGATCTTCACAGGTCTCTTCTTTATAGGTCATATCAACTTGCCTTTGGATCTTTTCTGGAGCGATCACATGGCTAGAATCAGATCTATACCTTCGGAGCATTGACATGTGGAACACATGCATCTTTTCTAAGTTTGATGGCAACTTTAACTGGTAAGCTATAGGACCCACTCGATAATTATTTCATAAGGGCCAATAAATCTTAAACTCAACTTGCCCTTCTTGCCAAATCTCAGAACTTTCATCCAATGAGATACCTTTAGGAAAACTCTATCTCTAACCTGAAACTCTACGTCTTTTCTTTTCAGGTCTGCATAAGATTTTTGACGATCCATAACTTTTTTCAATCTACCATTGATGACTCGTAATTTCTCTTTTGAGTCATGGATCAAGTTAGACCCTACAAGCTTTTTTTTCACTCAGTTTTATCTAACACAAAGGAGTCTTGCACTTCCTTCCATACAATGCCTTAAAAGGAGCCATCTTTATGCTGGACTGGTAGCTGTTATTGTAAGCAAACTCTGCTAAAAATAAGTACTTGTCCCAATTCCTACCAAACTCCAATACATAACATTGCAACATATCTTCCAATATCTAAATCACCCGCTTCGACTGACCATTGGTCTAAGGGTAGAATGTTATGTTGAAGTGAATTTTAGTACCCAGAGTATCTTGCAAACTTTTTCAGAAATGAGATGTAAATTTGGGATTACTTTCAAAAATGATGGATGATGGCACTCCGTGCAACCTCACTATCTCATTAATGTAGATTTTTGCCAGCTTAGTCAAAGGAAAATCCATCCGTATTGGCAAGAAATGAGCATATTTGGTGAGTTTATTAATGATCACCCATATAACATCGTGCTTTCTTTGAGTCATAGGCAATCCAGTAACAAAATACATAGTCACTTTGTCCCATTTCCACTCTGGTATAAAGATGGGATGCAGAAAACCCAAGGGAACTTGATGCTCTACTTTCACTTGCTGATATATCAAGCATTTACCTACAAACTCTATCACATCTTGCTTTATGCTTGGCCACCAATAATAATCTTTAAAATCCTGGTACATCTTGTTACCTCTAGGATGCATTGCATAGCTACTATGGTGAGCTTCTATAAGGATGTTTTTCTTTAGTTCCTCTTGATCTGGAACATAAAGCCATTTCTTATAGCAGAGGCTACCATCATCATTCAAAGAATAATTCCTATCACTACTATCTTTAAGTTTATTTACAATGGCCACTAGTCGATCATTTTCCTTCTGAGCCATCTTTACCTGATGCATAAAGTTAGGCTTCGCTTGCATTTCAATTAACAATGCTCCATTTGATGCCAAACTTAAACTGACATTTATAGCTCGAAGAGCTGCAAACACTATCATCAGTCAATTACACTTATCAATCACTTAAATACATTTATTTGAAAGCATTCACATTACATGACATAAAATTTATGTTGAGTGCATCAACCACAACATTTGCTTGTTTTGGATGGTAGTCGATAAAGCAATCATAATCTTTGATCAACTCCAACCAATATCTCTTTCTAAGGTTGAGCTTCCTTTGAGTGAGCAAGTATTTCAAGCTTTTATGATCCGTGTAGATGTAGCATTTCTCTCCATATAGATAATACCTCTAAATCTTCAAAGCAAAAACAATGGCTGCAAGCTCCGGATTATGAGTAGTATAGTTCTTCTTATGAGTCTTAAGCTATCAGAAGATGTAAGCAATCACTTTGCCTTTTTGCATCAATACATAGTTTAAACCATTTTTGGAGGCATCACTGTAGATCACAAAGTCCTTGCTTATCTCAAGTTGTGTAAGTATAGGAGCTTCTATTAGCATATCTTTAAGTTTCATAGAACATTCTTGGCATTTGTTAGTCCATTCAAACCTAGTATGCTTTTGCAACAATCAAGTCATAGAAACTGCAATGGTGGAGAAGCCCTTTATAAATCTCATATAGTACTCGGCCAAACCTAGAAAACTTCTCAATTATGTAGCATTCTTAGGTGGTTTCCACTAAAGAATTGCTTCAGTCTTTGAAGGATCCACCTTTATGCCTTCAGCAGACACTATATGACCTAAAAAGGATACTTTATTCAGCCAAAAATCACATTTGCTAAACTTGGCATACAATTACTTTTCCCTCAAGGTCTATAGTACAATTCTCAAATGCTTTTCATGCTCCTTCAGTGTCTTGGAATACACCAAGATGTCATTAATGAAGACTACCATAAACCAATCCAAATAAGGGTGAATACCCTATTTATTAAGTCAATGAAGATGGATGGTGCATTTGTAAGCCCAAATGGCATGACCAAGAACTCATAATGGCCATATCTAGTGCGAAAAGCAGTTCTGGGTACATCAGTTTCTTTCACTACCATCTGATAATATCCAGATCTTAGATCAATCTTTAAAAATACACCCGCTCCCTTCAGTCGATCAAACAAATCTTCTATGAGAGAAAGGAGGTATTTATTTTTAATGGTCATCTTATTTAGCTGTCAATAGTCAATGCAACACCTGAGTGTTCCATCCTTCTTTACAAATAACACTGGTGCTCCCCAGAGTGAGACACTAGGTCTAATGAACCCCTTATCAATTCTTGTAACTAATTATTCAATTCTTTTCATTCTGTAGGTGCCATTCTATAAGGAGCGATGGAGATTAGAGTAGTGTGCTTGAAGCAACATCAATAGAGAATTCAACTTCCCTATTAGGTGGCAAGCCTAGTAATTTATCAGGAAACACATCAAGAAACTCTCTAACTGTAGGAACTTCTGACAACTATGGAATTTTTCTTTTTTATCTCTACTACATAACACATGTAAGTTATGCACCATTTTCTGATCAATCTTTTAGCAGCTGTAGAAGAAATCACATCAGATAAGAAGTTGGTTCTCACCCCTACAACTATGATTTCCCAAACTCCTTTAAGTTTTAAAGTGACTCTCTTTCTTTTGCAGTTTATTATCTCTTGGTGGGTGAATAAGCAATCCATCCCCAAAATCACATCAAATTCATGAAAGGGAAGTTCAATCAAGTTTTTCAGGAACACATGACCCTGGGCACTAATAGGGTACTCTTTATACATTTTATTCACTTTAACACTATACCCCAAAGGATTACTCACAAGGATATCCCGTTTTAAGCATACATGTCCCATCCCTTTACCTCATGCTAAGTCAGTGTTAATATAGGAATGAGTAGAACCAGGATCTATCAATGCATGTACTGAATTAGACAATAACAAAAATTTACCTACGATCACATCAGGAGCATCCTCATTTTCTCTAGCCCTTACTGTGTAATTTTATCTTGCAGCACATCTCTGACCCTAAGATGACTGCCCAGCTAGTCTAGATGCTGATGAGATGAGGGTAGCTCACCTACCATGGCCTCTTAGTGTAGAAGATCCAAAACCAGGTGTTGGAGATGTACTTGAAGCAGTCTGCCTTAAAGGATAATCTTTGATCTGATGGTCTTTGGAACCACATTTGAAATAAGCTCCAGTCAGATATTTGCATTCCCCTGGATGGCTTTACCACAATGGTCACATGCCATTGTTGTCTCCCTATCTCTATCTTAGGATGTGCTAGCTACTAATACAGTTGTTGCCTTACCATGAGGTGCACCACCCTGACCACGACCTGTGGTAGCTGGTGTACGGCTTTGAGAAGCTAGAGATCCCCTGGACTTCTTACCTTGACCTCCCTTACCACTGGACTGTCCCTGCTTTCTTTTTTGTTGAAATCAATACTTCCTGTCAACTTCTTCTGTCTATATGGCTTCTAACTTAATAGCATCCTTAATCATAGCCTTTAAGTGAGGATATCTTTATGTCCTTATAATCTGTCTGAGCTCAGCATGTAGTCCCCTTTTAAATTTCTAACATAATTTCTCTTTTGTACACTGACTCTCATCCAGGTAAGCACTCAAGCACTCAAACTCGTGCTCATACTCTGCCACAGTCTTATTTTCCTATTTTAACCTCTAGAAGGTAGCATGTATAGTTGCCTTATGTTCTAACCTAATATACTTTTTCTCAAACTGTATCACAAAGAACCCCCAGTTCAACTGATCCATTGAGGTGTGCCTATAACATCCTAAATCCATAAGATATACAAAACCACTAATATAGATACTAATCTTACGATAATCAAATAACTAATAATGATACAGGCCATAATTACATATAAAATTCTTCGCTGATACAATACCCCAAAATCTATAAAGCATTTACATATAATCCTTCATCACCAAAGGAAACCTAAGAATAAAACTGCATGCTTCTAAATCCTCTTCTGCGCGGGTCGAGTCATAGTGGCTATCTATCCAGAACCTACACGGATAAGAAACTGTAAAGCTTAGTAGGAAACAAAACTTTATAGACAACCTCATACGAAATCCATCACCTCAAAGGCAAGTACCCAAAAAGTTTAAATAATAGGCGTGTACACTAACCAATTGATAATATATACTATACTTACAGAACTTCAGGTTTTAAGTAAACTTATTTGACTCCTAAAAGCATTATTTAATCTCATAGTTAAAGCCCGTTGCTTGATCCAATAATTAGCAATATAGTTTGTGTGTGTGTGTGTACATATATATATACAATAATACAAAATAGTTTCTAATTGACTCTTTCTCTTCAAAATTATCTCCACTGTGTACTATGCTCTAATTACTTTTCAAAACTTACATGCAGTAAACATTATGTGCTGAGCATTAAATGTGCTTAGTGATGACTATAAATCAAAAATTTTTCCAAACATGCACAATTGCTTTATACACATAAAATTCATTAATTTTATATCAAAAACACAATTATAAATGTACTGTACATTCAATACAGATTAATACCATTACTTTGGTAAAATTTTCAATTTAGTCTTTAATTTTTTTCATTTAATTTTAAATTTTTATTTTTACACTTTAGTTACAAAATTACCATTAATTTACTTATTTTCTAACTTTTCATGCAAAATTTTATTTTTTTCCTTCTAATTCACAAAAGTTCATTTAAGGCAATTTGCTCACTATTTATTTCCTTTTTTATACTTTATTCATTTTTTTGTCATTTTTACTCACTAAACTCACTATTTGGAAAATTTATAATTTTACCCCTAAACTTTTATTTTCTTTTCAATTAGGTCCTTTTTCATTCTAAACTTCATTTTTACTTTACTTTTTTCACTTTTAACTTCATGCTTCTAGATCCTCTTTTGCGCGGGTCGAGTCATAGTGGCTATCTATCCAGAACCTACACGGATAAGAAACTGTAAAGCTTAGTAGGAAACAAAACTTTATAGACAACCTCATACGAAATCCATCACCTCAAAGGAAAGTACCCAAAAAGTTTAAATAATAGGCGTGTACACTAACCAATTGATAATATATACTATACTTACAGAACTTCAGGTTTTAAGTAAACTTATTTGACTCCTAAAAGCATTATTTAATCTCATAGTTAAAGCCCGTTGCTTGATCCAATAATTAGCAATATAGTTTGTGTGTGTGTGTACATATATATATATATATATATATATATATATATATATATATATATACAATAATACAAAATAGTTTCTAATTGACTCTTTCTCTTCAAAATTATCTCCACTGTGTACTATGCTCTAATTACTTTTCAAAACTTACATGCAGTAAACATTATGTGCTGAGCATTAAATGTGCTCAGTGATGACTATAAATCAAAAATTTTTCCAAACATGCACAATTGCTTTATACACATAAAATTCATTAATTTTATATCAAAAACACAATTATAAATGTACTGTACATTCAATACAGATTAATACCATTACTTTGGTAAAATTTTCAATTTAGTCTTTAATTTTTTTCATTTAATTTTAAATTTTTATTTTTACACTTTAGTTACAAAATTACCATTAATTTACTTATTTTCTAACTTTTCATGCAAAATTTTATTTTTTTCCTTCTAATTCACAAAAGTTCATTTAAGGCAATTTGCTCACTATTTATTTCCTTTTTTATACTTTATTCATTTTTTTGTCATTTTTACTCACTAAACTCACTATTTGGAAAAATTACAATTTTACCCCTAAACTTTTATTTTCTTTTCAATTAGGTCCTTTTTCATTCTAAACTTCATTTTTACTTTACTTTTTTCACTTTTAACTTCATGCTTCTAGATCCTCTTTTGCGCGGGTCGAGTCATAGTGGCTATCTATCCAGAACCTACACAGATAAGAAACTGTAAAGCTTAGTAGGGAACAAAACTTTATAGACAACCTCATATGAAATCCATCACCTCAAAGGCAAGTACCCAAAAAGTTTAAATAATAGCCGTGTACATTAACCAATTGATAATATATACTATACTTACAAAACTTCAGGTTTTAAGTAAACTTATTTGACTCCTAAAAGCATTATTTAATCTCATAGTTAAAGCCCGTTGCTTGATCCAATAATTAGCAATATAGTTTGTGTGTGTGTGTACATATATATATATATATATATATATATATATATATATATATATATATATATATATATATATATATATATATATATATACAATAATACAAAATAGTTTCTAATTGACTCTTTCTCTTCAAAATTATCTCCACTGTGTACTATGCTCTAATTACTTTTCAGAACTTACATGCAGTAAACATTATGTGCTAAGCATTAAATGTGCTTAGTGGTGACTATAAATAAAAAATTTTCCCAAACATGCACAATTGCTTTATACATGCAAAATTCATTAATTTTATATCAAAAACACTATTATAAATGTATTGTACATTCAATACATATTAATACCATTACTTTGGTAAAATTTTCAATTTAGTCTTTAATTTTTTTCATTTAATTTCAAAATTTTCCATTTTACACTTTAATTACAAAATTACCACTAATTTACTTATTTTCTAACTTTTCATGCAAAATTTTATTTCTTTCCTTCCAATTCACAAAAGTTCATTTGAGGCAATTTTCTCACTATTTATTTGCTTTTTTATACTTTATTCATTTTTTTGTCATTTTTACTCACTAAACTCACTATTTGGAAAAATTATAATTTTACCCCTAAACTTTTATTTTCTTTTCAATTAGGTCCTTTTTCATTCTAAACTTCATTTTTATTTTATTTTTGCACTTTTAACTTATTTTTACCATTAAACCCCTAGTAAAATCTTGATAAAAATCTTCATATCAGATAAATGGGACGTGGACCCCACCAGCCCATAGTACAGACTGAGAAATGACCCAAAAAACCATCTTTCTATAAAATAAAATGCAGAACAGATAATATAAATACTATAGGAGATAATTATAATCCTACCATAGAAAAATAAGTCATCATGACTTACACCATGGTATAGATGTCCCTATGGTTAGCCAATTACATCTTAAATAAGATTTTGATTGCCTGACCAATACTAAGGGCAAAATTCACTTATTTCAAAAATCACTTTTCACATATTTACATTTTCAGTAGTTTTTTCCATCCAGTACATCAATCCTTCAACTTTTTTATTAGTTTTGTACATTTTGTAAATTATTTCACTATAATTCACCATTTTAACTCAATTTATGAATTATTTCATAATAATTCAACAAATTCGCTTATTATATAATCCAATTTCCTTCCTAAAAATATTCACATAAATTTCATAAATTCTAATAAAATTCATAGATGTAATATTTCATCTTAATAGTCATTTTAAGGCATCAAACATTAAAAATACACAAAATACACTTTGGTTAAACATAGGATTCCATTTGGCCATGTCAGATAACCCACCTTACCAATACTTTTAAATCAATTTAAGCATTCTAATGGCCATATTCAAGGTGTATGATTAATATTCTAAGTTTAATTTCAATTAAGCATGCATTATACATAGGTTTATCTAAGTTACATAAAGCAAAACCATGCCAAAATTAGGGAAATTTATGGATTTTATAGTCATTAACTTTTCTCACTTGATTTATCTTTCTTAGACTTTCTTTTACTCACCTTTAGCCTTTGAAGCTTGTCCACCACCTTGAGAATCTACAAGACGCCAAATTCTTCATCAATAGAAACACTTTGATTTCAATCTCTTATGCTCAAATTAACATTATAAATGAACTCTAGGCACCTAAAAATACTTATAGGGACCCTTAAATTAAATAAAAACCTTAGTTTTTGCTTACCTCAAATTGACCTATTTCACTTTCACACTTATTTTATACCCATTTTCTCATTCTAATCAAAGAGTAAAGGCTTAAGAATATTTTAAGAAGATTTAACTACACTTAGGATGCTTGGATTAAGAGAGGAAAGGAAAGAAAATTTAAAAAAATAGAGACAGAAAGTGGCTATGGCAGTTTAACCAAAAAAAGGAGATGAAGGCTGAAGGGATAAGGATGAGAAACCCAAAATATCATCTCCCACTTGGCTTATATAGTGGCTGAATAGGTTGGGCGTTGGCTCTACAATACCCCCAAATTAACATTTATCATATATGATATGATGTAGAGCATAAATAATTATCCTAAGATAAATTATGAAAAAATTAAGGAAATCAAAAAAAGTGTAAAGGTTAAACATGCTTGGGCTAAGGTAATCCAAGGATGGGTGATCCAACGGAAAGTTTATCTTGATAGTAGATTATGAAAGTATGTTTTAAATGGATTTCAGTGGTACAATTGAAGCCAAAAATGAGCTTAAATTAACCCTTAAATAGGATAGATAAGTTTTACTTGATACTGTAAAAAAGTTGACCAAAAGTTTGATCGGACTCTGAAGTAATGTACTAACCTATGAAAATTAGTTTGAATGTATAAATATGTTAGTAATAATCTAAATGACATATTAAAAGTGGAAAATAACTGTTCTGATAGTTTTGGAATTTTGGATTTTAGATCGGCTGCATAGGCCATCGAAGCTAGAAATATATTGAGATGATATTGGAATGGGCTAAAATTTTAACCATGTGTTCTTGAATATACCATGACATGCGGAATAAAATTTTAGGTCATTCTAATATAGGGAACAAAAATTCAATATTCAGGGTACTAAATCGAGATCGAATTAATTAAAGGGACAAATTCAAGAATTTTGGTCAAATAAGGATATAAGAGTAATTTATGGTAAGTGATAATCATGTACATATAAGATTAGGTTAGTAGGATGTGTAGAAGTGGGTGTTTAGGTGACATGTGGCTTAATTTAAAGCCATTAGATTCAATAGGAAATGGGTGAATCCTAGCCATACGCTTTTTTCACACTTAAACTCAAATAATGTAAAAAAATCTAGAATTCTCTTAAAATACATGGTAGCTACCTCCTCTTTTCTTACCAAACTCAAATATAGTATGTTTTCTCCTTCTCCTCCCTTTTGTCCACTTAAGCTTTCTCTACTCAGATTTCAAGCTTAAATTACAACCTTAAACATGAAATTTCATATTCTTTAAACTAAAAAAGGGTTTGCATCAAGAAGAATCCAAGAAATTAAAGAAATAAGGCGAGAGGATTCTAACCTAATTTAGTGGTTTTATGGGTTTTAAGTAGAATTAGTTTAAAATGTTTATGAACATATAGAGATTGATTAAGAGAATAGAGTGATATCTTTAAATTGCTTAAAATGATTATTTAAACTCATGAAACTCTTCCTCTTATTTTTGGCCAAAAAAGGAAAAGCAAGAGGAAGGGAAAATTGCCAGGGGCAAGGGAAAAGAAAAGAAAGAATAACAGTGTTTCAAGCCCAATTAAGGTTAGTAGATGAAATTTACATTTAATTTCACTATTTTAGTTAAATTTACCTTAAATATTACATTATGAAACTACACTTTCTTGCATTAAATGATGAAATAATTTAAATTAACATGATATTATGCCAAAATAAGTTAATAAAAACTTAAATGATTGAAGAAATTAATTTAGAAGTGGAAGGAACTTAATGGCCGAATTGGGTATCTTAGGGTACCTTAAAATAATTTGACATGTAATTGTACATTTAATAATATTTAAATAAATTTAGGTATAAGAAATGTAACAGTGTTAATACGAAGGAAAAATAAGAGTTGTACCTAATTATATATTAGTTACATAATAGTAAAAGTTAGTGGAACTAAGAATTTTCATGTGGAAATTAACATATTTTACCATGATATGACTTCAAATGTATATAAAAAAATATGCATGATGTGAAATTGAAGGAAGAAAACTTTTGGAAATGTGAATTCCCTCAATGGTTGAATGATACATAAGTGTGGGATAGCATGGTTTAACCATGTTTTCATGAAATTAAATACATATGTGAAGAATTTTTTGATAACAATCCTAAGTAAATGCAATTTGAAGCATAATATGATTAATACCACTTAATGAGAATAAATAATAGTATAAAAGTGTAATGAAATATAAAATGTTATAATGCCCTTAGTGTTTAATGGGTAATCTGGAACTCTTAGATAACATGGCTAGATATAGGATTACATAATCCACGGGATACCATGAGTTTATAAGATATTTTACCGTGAGACATGATTATGAAACATTTATGATAGTATAGATGGCTCATTGTATGATAATACTGGAGAATAGTATCATACCTTGGTTGTACGATCACTTCAATACACTAGATTTTCCATCCCCTTTATTTGGTTCGAAGCAAAATTGTAATTTTACATGCAAACTGGGATAAAAGAGTAATTACACTAATTTAGATATCATAAATGTGCATAAATAATAGATAAAGAAAAAAATAAGGTTAATAAATTAAGGGTAAAATGGTAATTACGCGATAAATTTGAGGTAAAATGAAAATTTAAAGTCAAAAATGGGAATAAGGAGGTTAAAATAGTTATTTGAACTAACAAGGACAAAATCATAAATAAAATAAAAATTTGGGACTAAATTGTAATTTATCACCTTTAGAATATTTTGAGGGACTAAAATATAAGTTGTGCACTTAAATTAAATTTAAAATCAAAGAAAATCAACCGGATCAAAATTTAAGTCAACTTGATAAAAAAATCAAGAAAAAGTCAACTTTAGGGACTCAAGGGTAATTTTTCACTTTATTGTGTGAATAAATGAAATTAAGTGAAAATAATACTTATTATTGCAATTAAGAGTAAATTATAAGGAAAAAAGGAGAGATTTTAAAGTAATGTAACTAAAAAAAATTTTAGGGATAAGTTGCCAGTTATACTTAATTTAAATGAATAAAATAATTAAGTTAAATTTCCTATAAATGCATCCACCACTAAGTGACTATGTTGCTTAGCACATGGTTCTATTTTAACTTCATGCAGGGACAGGTATAATGAGATTAGAGGAAGAAAGACCAATGACGGCATGTACATGTGTAGGGAAATACCTCCTGAATTTTGATTATGAAAAATGTGTATGAATTTTGTAAGAAATTATGAAGACTTATGTGTATTGGGCCTATAATATGGATGCTTTATGAATGTAGTGAAAATATATGGATGGATAATATATGATATGTGCATGTGTGAATGGTGGTTAAGCTGCGAATGAATTATAGAAGAGTTGTGTTGATGAATGGAGTATGGGAATTGAGGAAAAGTATATTAGGAGTGTAAATTGAATTTTTATAGGTTTGGATAGCATGATTTTTAAGCCGTCATGCTGTCGAAAATTTACATCAAATAAATAATAAGTTAATACTGCCAAATGAGTTTGCAAGATATGGGAATTAAGGCATCAAAGTATGGTATTAATAATAGTCATTATATTAGGAAATTGAGTAAGCGTAGGATGTTACAGGTTCAACCTAAAGCCCACTTATTCAAGCTCAAAAGCTCTAATTAGGCTCGTTATGCCATTTTTTCTGTAATTCTCTCACGTTTAAAATCCAAATCATCCCAAACTAGATTCCATCAATCTTATCAAGTCTAAAATAGGCTATACAAAAAATTTTAGCCTAATCGAAGTTCGTTACTAATTCGATTCAATCAGAATAATTCGATTCAACAATTATCGATGCCACCAAAAAATTAACTTTTTAAAGCTAAAATATTTTACACATCATTTTAGGCAAATATGTAATTTTTGGTAATTTTTAGAACTCATTTGCTATTTTTAAAGGTTCAATCAAACTTCAATCAACCTAATTGACATTTGAACCATTTTCTTTTTTGTATTTTTGACTTTTGGAGGCCTATTTGACATTGATTTTACTCCAAATTTCAAACCCGAACTAACTATCATCAATATTTTTTGATGGTCAAATAAAATATTTTTCACTTCCGAATATACTTTTCACCCCGAAAGTACTTATTATTATAAAAAAATAATATTCATGACTGACTCGGTATTGAGGCCATTACAAATGGAATAAGTTTTCCATTATATATGTATATATCAATATTAATTGACAATCGAAAAAGATGAGACAAGAATGGATAAAATACATGTATTATTTATTTCATTGGAAAAAAAAATTAGTCAAGATGAGCACCTAATAAATTTATAGATTGATTATTTGAAGTTGTTAAAATCTAAAAATTTTAAATTCATTGAAAATAAAAAAAAATTAATTTAATTTACTAATTTATAAACATTTTAAGTCCCAATAGGATAAATAGAAGAGATATAAATAAGGGTTGATCATAGACTGGTTAACCGGTTTATGAGCAAAAAAAAAGAAAATTGGTCCATATAAATCGATTTTTTCAAAACACTAACTATGAACCAGTCCATTCAAACCCGTCCAATCCATTTGAATATTGATCCATCTATGATCCATATTTTTTTAACCCATTTATGATCCAACTCATTAGTGATCCGTTCATTACTAACCTAACCCAAACTCACCTAATTCGCCTATTTGCCACCTATATGCAGATATTCATAACATCAGACCAACATTCATCAACAATATTTAATTTGTGTTCAATGGAATGGGTTCAAAGGTACAACACTTTTGATCTTAAGCTACTACTTTAAAAGCACACTTTTGCAAAATTTTCCAAAAATATTATCAATAAGCAACCTGATTAATGATGCTTAACATAAATAACCTTAAGTTTTGCAGAATGATAACATATAAGCTGCAAGAAAAATGAATAATCTAGTAATCTACTTCGATATTTTTTCCTGAAAGAAAAGAAAAAGATTGCTTAGTTTTATTTTTTAATTATTTTTTGTAAAATGAAAGATGGTTAGATTGCCCCTTACTGCTGGCAAATATACAACTACTTCATCCACTTGTCTATGAAATGTGCAACTGTAATTTGGTGGCGATGAGAAACAGATGGCGATCAACCAAAAAAATGCCATCTATAAAATGAGAAGCAAATGGAGATGAGAAGCAGATGACAAGCACAAAGTAGATGAACCAAAAAAATGCAATTTGTAAAATGAGGAATTAATTTGAAGAATGAGAAATTAATTACTCACCAGTCAGATTTAGTAGTAAAGATTGAGATGAGAAGTAGAAAAATAGTAGGTGGATGGTGATGGTGAGATAGAGGAAGATGGCAAGATTGGATGGAGAGGGGCAGTGAGGGAGATAATGAGGGTGAGCAATGGCTACCGACTAGCGATATTGAGTGGCATATTTGTGAGGGAGACTTTGAGAGGAGAGTGGCATGGATAGGTAGAGGAGAATTAGGGCTTTTTACCTTTTAGCATTTTTAATATTATATATTATAACAACAAGAACCACAACAACAACAACAACAACAACAACAACAACAACAACAACAACAATAATAATAATAATAATAAACCAGTTGTTTAATCGAAACCGTCAGTTTTTTCAAATTATGGATCAAAAACAAAATTAAAAATCGAAATCTTTAATATTTACTAGCATAAACCATTAAAATGTATTCGATTAATTGCAAAAACCAATTTGATTTAGGACTAATTTTTCGGTCAACCATTTTTCGATATTTTTTGCTTAGCCCTAATATAAATATTAATGCTGGCATATATTAATTAGTGTGCATGTCATTTAATTTCATGCAATAGGAATATACTAACTCAACAAAATTCTATTAATTGCCAAACTAATGAGAATTAAGATATAAAAGAATACTCAAAGAAAAATGCTCCTCATTAGACCTAACAAATGAATTGAGTCGGCCAGATTCTGTTTCAAATCATTTTTTTTAATTTAGATTTTTTGGGTTATTATTTTTTTGGATTACTTGAATTGGGTCACTTATTTTCGGGTGGGTTCGGATTGGGTCTCACATCGCATTTAATACTAAAAAATTAGATTGAATTTGAAAATAAAACTATAAACAATTCAATAAATTTGGTTTAATCTGTTTGTTTTTATTTTTTCAGTATCTCGGGTTAATGTTCACTTTTTCAATCTTTCTACTTAATATATATAATTGACATCATATATAACTCTTCATGGCTTGGAATGTATTATTTAAAAATTAAAATTTTAGTGGGTGTTACACTCCATCTCAGATTTAAGATGTTATGATTTAATGAAAGAAAAATCGATGGAGTAGGGCCGAGCAGTGACAACTACACAAGATGGTAGATGCACCATAAAAAATCTACAAATTAGGGCTGTAACACCCTTATCACTCCGATCTAACTAAACAGTGCACGCAAATCGATAAATTTTTTTTTATCTTTTAAGTAATACCAAGATTCAATACTACAAATATACTTAGGTGATCGATGACCTATAACTGTCCCGGGTTACTATCCACATAATAAAATTTCGGCAATATAACGACTGTATATCTAACTAGCCTCCTGAAGAACAGACAAAACACAGCCTCTCAGATGCACAACACTTCTAAAAAAACCATCTCATTCTTCAAAATTTCCATCAATCATCCAACAACTCAAAACAAACCATATCCACAACCACACAATATGTTTACAAATTTTTACATAAGCATATACTCATACACAATAATCTGTTTATATACATGCCAAAACCTACATAAACTACTTAACAAAATAACTTCTTTCAGTTGTGCATCACTGCTCCTTCGGCTCGGTACCTGCATGCAGCAGAAACTACATGCTGAGCATAAATTATGTCAAGTGGTAACTAACAATTCTAATACTTTCTTTTATAATATTTATTTCTTTATTATAATTCGACCCAATAAATTAAATTCTACAAATAAGTACAGTTAACATATTTAAAATAAATTCAAGTGGAAACAATTGTTTTCTATAATATTCACTCTTTTTCTCATTTATTACATAACTTTTGATAAATTTTCCATTTAGTCCTCAAAATTTTACTAAATTCCAAAAATGTCCTTTTTGTCATAATATTTACGATTTTGCCATTATAGTCATTTATTTTCATTTTCATTGTACAAGTTCCTCCATTATTCATCATTTATAATGTACTTTACTACTTTTGGGTAAAATTACATTTTAGTCCCTGTACCATAAAACTTTATCTTTTGACACTGTTGGTCTCCAAAATTACCATTTTACCCTTGTTAACCATTTCTTACTTATTTTTACTTATTGAATTACCCACTTTGGCAAAATTACCATTTTGCCCCTAAACTTTCATTTTCTTTCATTTAAGCCCTTTTTCCACTTTAAACTTCATTTTTATCATTCTTTTCATTTCTTTTAACTTATTCTCACTTTCATGCCCTTAGTACAGTACTGATAGAAATTCTCAGACTGGATACTCGGGACGTGGACCCTATGGGCTACATACAGACTGAAAAGTGATCTCAAAGACCACTTTTTCACATAACAAATATCAGATACAGACAGAAGCCATGGAGATCAGTGATCCTACCATAGCTAAGCAAGTCGTCATGACTTGCACCATGGTACAGATGTCCCTATGGCTAGCCAATTATATCCTGAGCTAGGCTTTTACTGCCAGACTATTTCTAAGGGCATAATTTCACAGACCTCTCAATCAAAACTTCATTTTCTTCTTATTTCTCTACTCACTTATACTTATTTTACTTATTAATTATTCTTCTCAATTCCTTTACATAATTTGTGAATTGTTTTACCATAATTCACCAAAATCATTCATTTTCTCAACAAAGTACACATTGTTTCATGTTAGTTCAATAATTTCATTACTTACATAATTGAGAATTTATCTCTAACATATTCATTTAATTCCAATAAATTCCATAAAAATTCTTAAGCATATTATTTCATTTTTACTATGATTTTTAAGCATAAAATCATCAAAATTTACAAAATAAACCTTAGTTTTCTTTAGTGATATATTCGGCCAACAAAGGACCCACACTTTATTTTCATGTCATACTTCATTCAAGCATTTAAACACACTTATTTAAGGCCTCTTAACATTAATCTATCATTACTTTCAATTAAACACCACTTTTATCATAATTTTCCTAAGTTAAATAAAGGATATTCACTTAAAATCAAAGAAATTACTAAGATTTATTAGTCACTTACCTTTCCTTCTTGCTCTAGGTTGCCTAAGCTTCCTTTTCCTTGTCTTTAGCCTTGGAAGCTTGCAAATCACCTTGATTTCCTAAGGAGGCCGAAATTACAACACATCAAAACCCTAATTTTCTTTTCTTCTTTGCTTAATTTAACTACATAAATAAACTCTATACACCTAAAGATGCCATAGAACCAAAATAAATCTATGGTTTTCACTTACCTCCTTAAGATACCTAAAGCTTTCCCTTGAGATTTTCCTTGCTTTAATCCTTCAAATCAAGGATTTGAAGCTAGAATAAACATTTAAAGGGAAAGGATTAGGGGTAGGATGCTTTAATTCCAAAGAAAAATGAGTGAGATTGAAGAAAGTTTGAGAGAGGAGAGAGAGTGAAGGAGTCGGCCAAATGGAGAAGGAGAAGGAGCAGCTGGAAGTTGCTGGAATTGGGCAGATATTTAGCCCTTAAATACTCCTCCAAATGGGCCAAAACTCCATGGGCTTAAATAGTTTCTTTAAGGCCCAATTTCACTTCTCTAAAGGCCCACATAGAATTCTCTCACTTCCTCACTTCAATCCACTTCAATATTGATTCCATATCTCTTAAAATATCAAAAATAGATAGTACCCAAAATTCCGGCTCAATCGGAGTCCATTACGGGTCCGATTCAATCGAACTGGTCCGATTCGACAACTGTCGACATCGCCGAAAAATTTATTTCTTTATACCAACATAATCTACATGAAATTTCATGAAGATCTGAAAAATATAGCAATTTTTGGAGTTCATTTGCTATTTTTAAAAATTTATGCAAAATCAAGTCACCTTCCTTACGAGGAAAATTGACTCGCTACCTTTTTCGTATTTTTGACTTTCGGAGGCCTATTTGACCTCAATTTCACTTCAAATTTCAACATCGGACTCACCATGACCAATACTTTCCGATGGTCAAATAAAATATTTTTCACTTTCGGGTCCGAGTGCACTATTCACCATCGGAATGTATTGTTCACGGCCAGGCCGGTGTTGAGGCCATTACAATTCTCCCCTACTAAAAGAAATTTCGTCCTCGAAATTTACCTGTAGTGAAGAGGTGGGGATCCTGATGTCTCATAGTTGCTTCTGGTTCCCACGTAGCTTCTTCAACATTATGATGGTGCCACAGTATCTTCACTAGTGGAACTTGCTTATTTCTGAGTTGACGGACTTCTCTTGCTAAGATTTTCACTGGTTCCTCTTCATAGGTTATGTCATCAGCCACTTGAATCTCTTCCTGTGTAATCACGTGACTAGGATCCGATCTGTATCTACGGAGCATAGACACGTGGAACACGTCATGTATCTTTTCTAGTTCAGAAGGCAACTTTAATCGATAAGCTACGGGACCCACTCGCTGAAGTATCTCATAAGGGCCAATAAATCTAGGACTCAACTTGCCCTTATTTCCAAATCTCAAGATCTTCCTCCACGGAGATACTTTCAGGAAAACTCGATCTCCAACTTGAAACTCTATGTCCTTTCTCTTCAAATCAGCAAAGGACTTCTGACGATCCGCAGCTTCTTTCAATCTACCTTTGATAACCTAAACTTTCTCTTCAGAATCACGGATCAAATCAGAACCCCACTAATTTTCTTTCACTCAGTTCTGTCCAACAGAGAGGAGTTCTGCACTTCCTACCATACAGTGCTTCAAAAGGAGCCATTTTCAAGCTGGATTGGTGACTGTTGTTGTATGCAAACTCTGCCAAAGGTAAATGTTTTTCCCAACTGGATCCAAACTCTAGAATACAACATCTAAGCATA
This sequence comes from Excoecaria agallocha, assembly GCA_037975025.1. NCBI lineage: Eukaryota > Viridiplantae > Streptophyta > Magnoliopsida > Malpighiales > Euphorbiaceae > Excoecaria > Excoecaria agallocha. The sequence continues at coordinate 54,971 of JBBPFJ010000399.1, forward strand.
TCCTCTAAAACCTAGATCACTCTCTTGGACTGGCCATCTGTCTGAGGATGAAAGGCTATACTAAAGTGAAGCCTCGTACCCAAAGCATCTTGAAAACTGTGCCAAAAACGAGAAGTAAACCTCGGATCCCTGTCAGAAACAATGGAAGATGGCACTCCATGCAATCTAACTATCTCATTAATGTACAATTCTGCCAGTTTTGACAAAGGATAGTCCATTCGTACTGGCAAAAAGTGAGCAGACTTAGTGAGTCGATCTATAATCACCCAGATGGCATCATGCTTCTTTTGAGTCAGTGGCAAGCCTGTCACAAAATCCATGGTTACTCGGTCCCATTTTCACTCTGGTACTAACAAAGGGTGCAACAACCCTGAAGGAACTTGGTGCTCAGCTTTTACTTGCTGACAGATCAGACATTTACTTACAAATTCTATTACATCTCGCTTCATACCAGGCCACCAATAGAAAAATTTCAAATCTTAATACATTTTATTGCCTCCAGGATGCATTGCATAACTGCTATGATGTGCTTCAATTAGAATACCTTTCTTCAACTCTTCCTGGTTTGGAACACAAGGCCTTTGCTTAAAATAAAGGCTCCCATCATCACTCAAGGAGTAATTCTCTACACTGCCATTCTGAAGTCTATTCTTAATAATAATCAACCGATCATCTTCTTTCTGAGTAGTCTTAACTTGATGCACAAAGTCAGGCTTTACTTGTAATTCAGCTACCAGGGCTCTATCTGAAGCTAAACTTAAATGGACATTCATAGCTCGGAGAGCTGCAAACAAAACAATCAATTACTAACACAAAACAATTACTTATACTAATTACTTAAGGGTATTCACATCACCTGACATAAATTTCCTGCTAAGTGCATCGGCTACTACATTAGCTTTTCCTGGATGGTAATCGATGTAACAATCATAATCCTTGATCAATTCCAACTAGTGCCTTTGTCTAAGGTTAAGCTCTTTCTGAGTAAGAAGGTATTTTAAACTCTTATGATCTGAGTAGATATAGCATCTCTCGCCATATAAATAATGTCTTCAAATTTTCAGCACAAGAACAATGGCTGCTAACTCCAGATCATGAGTAAGGTAGTTCTTCTCATGTGTTTTCAACTGTCGGGAGGCATATGCAATCACCTTTCCTTCTTGCATCAAAACACAACCTAATCCATTCCTGGATGCATCGCTATAGACCACAAAATCCTTACCCGACTCAGGTTGAGTAAGAATTGGAGCTTCAGTCAACATACTTTTAAGTCTTTCAAAACATTCTTGAAAGCATCAGCCCACACAAATCTAACATTCTTCTGTAGTAACCGGGTTAAAGGTATTGCAATAGTAGAAAAACCTTTAATGAATCTCCTATAGTACCCGGCTAAACCCAGAAAACTCCTCACTTCAGTAACATCTTGGGTGGTTTCCATTGGATAATCGCATCAATCTTCGAAGGATCCACTTTAATACCTTCTGTCGAGATCACATGACCCAGAAAAGACACCTCATTTAACCAGAAGTCACATTTACTGAACTTAGCATATAACTGTTTTTCCCTTAGGACTTGCAGAATAATCTTCAGATGCTTATCATGTTCTTCCGGCGTCTTGGAGTAGACCAGAATGTCATCAATAAAAACTACTACAAACTAGACCAAATATGGATGGAAAAACCTATTCATCAAGTCCATAAAGGCTGCTGGAGCATTCGTAAGCCCAAAAGGCATAACCATAAACTCATAGTGGCCATACCTGGTGCGAAAAGCAGTCTTCGGCACATCTGCTTCTTTCACTCTCATCTGGTAATAGCCTGATCTCAAGTCAATATTTGAGAAAACACCTGCTCCCTTAAGCTGATCAAACAAATCTTCGATGCGAGGGAGAGGATACTTGTTCTTAATGGTAACTTTATTCAGTTGCCTATAATCAATGCACAACCTGAGTGTACCATCTTTCTTCTTGACAAATAGGACTGGCTCTCCCCAGGGAGAAACACTGGGCCTAATAAACCCCTTATCTAACAATTCTTGTAACTGAATTTTCAATTCTTTTAACTCTGCACGTGCCATCCTATAGGGAGCAGTAGAAATAGGTACAGTACCTGGAGTAACATCAATGGAAATTCTACCTCCCTGTCAGGTGGCAAGCCTGGCAACTCATCAGGAAAGACATCCTGAAACTCCCTGATAGTAGGTACTTCTGACATCTTTGGATTGACTTTCTTTGCTTCCACTGCATAACACATGTAAGCCATACATCCTTTTCTAATCAACCTTTTAGCAGCAGTGGCGGATATCATATCAGACAGAAAATCAGTTCTCACACCTACCACTGTAACCTCTCGATCATTTCTAAGCTTTAAGGTGACTCTCTTCTTTCTACAATCGACAGTCGCTTGATGGGCAGATAACCAATCCATCCCCAAAATCACGTCAAACTCGTGGAAAGGCAAAGCGATCAGGTTTGCCAGGAAGATGTGTCCCTGGGCACTAATAGGACACTGTCTGTACACTTTATCTACCACTACACTATGCCCCAGAGGATTGATCACCAAAACATCCTGGTCTAAGCATTCCTCTTTCATCCCTCTATCCCGTGCTAAGGCAGTGCTAATATAAGAATGCGTGAAACCCGGATCAATTAATGCATGCACCGAATTAGATAACAAGAGAAACGTACCGACTATCACATCTGGGGCGACCTCTTCTTCTCGGGCTCTGACAGCATAAGTTTGACCCGATGCTCTCCTCTGACCCTGTGATGTTTGTCCAACAGGTTTGGAGGCTAAAGTGTGAGGGGCGGCTCCCCTACCACGACCCCTAGGTGCTGAAGATCCTGTACCTATTGATGGTGAAGTAACTGAGGCAGTCTGCATAACAGGACAGTTTCTGATCCGATGATCTCTGGACCCACATCTAAAACAAGCTCCTGTCAGAATTCTGCACTCTCCAGGGTGAAACTTACCACAGCGCTCACAAGCCGCTGCAGAACCACTATCTCTGTCCCGAAGGACACCACCCGCTGGAGCTCTACCTCGAGATATACCTCCCTGACCTCGGCCTGCTGCTACAGGTGATTGTCCCTGAAATGCCTGAGATCCCTTTGCTTTCTTCCCTTTACCGCTGAACTGTCCCTGCTTTCTCTTTTGCTGAAATCGGGACTATCTCTCATTCTGCTCAGCCTGAGTCGTCTCTAACTTTATGGTTGCTTCCACCATTGCACGCAAGGTAGGATACTTCTGAGCTCCAATGATCTATTTAAGCTCAGTATGTAGGCCTCTTTCAAATCTGTAACACAATTTCTCCTCTGTAGCCTGGCCTTCATCCAGGTAGGCACTCAACTGCTTAAACTCTCTTTCATACTCTGCTACTGTCTTATTTCCCTATTTTAATCTCCAGAAAGCATCTTGTATAGTTGCTTTATACTCGGACCCAATGTATTTCTTCTCAAACTAGTCCACAAAAAACTCCCAACTCAACTGATCTGTAGGAGTATGTCTTCTAACTGAATCCCACCAAATGAATGCAGGACCCTGAAGTAATGCTACAACGCCTTCAAATTTTTCTTCCAGTGAACTGTGGGTTATCTCAAACAACCTTTTTATCTTATATAACCATTCTTCAGCCACTGAAGGTGTCAAAGGTTCTCTTCCAGAAAAGTCTTCTGCCCCCAATCTCTTTAATTGTTCCAGGATAGGTCTCCGCCTAGGCGGGGCTGACTGAATTTGTACTACTATCGGCTGAGGCTGCGCCGGAGCTGGAGCTACCTGCAGTCACTGCTGAATGTAGTCAGCCATCAAATCTAGGAAATCTAGCTGAGGGAAAGGAGGCGGTGCTACAAGAGGAGGGTTCTATTGTGGGGCCTCTTGACGCCCAATATTACTTGATGCCTCACTCCTGCTGTCAGCTGACTGTTGTCCTTGGTCAGTAGACATCCTTTCACTATAAAACAAAAGGAGCAGATGCACATTAGTTTCAAAATACCCACTTCCAAAAATAATTGGCATGTATATACAGATAAATTAATTCATACCCACTCCGATCTTAGAACCGCCTAAATCTTGGCTCTGATATCAATAAAATTGTAACACCCTTATCACTCCGATCTAACTGAATAGTGCACGCAAATCGGTAAATTTTTTTTATCTTTTAAGTAATACCAAGATTCAATACTACCAATATACTTAGGTGATCGATGACCTATAATTGTCCCGGGTTACTATTCATATAATAAAATTTCGACAATATAACGGCTATATATCTAACTAGCCTCCTGAAAAACAGACAAAACACATCCTCTCAGAGGCACAACACTTCTAAAACAACTATCTCATTCTTCAAAATTTCCATCAATCATCCAATAACTCAAAACAAACCATATCCACAACCACACAATATGTTTACATATTTTTACATAAGCATCTACTCATACACAATAATCTGTTTATATACATGCCAAAACCTACATAAGCTACTTAAGAAAATAACTTCTTTCAATTGTGCATCACTGCTCCTCCAGTTTGGTACCTGCATGCAGCAAAAACTACATGCTGAGCATAAATTATGCCCAGTGGTGACTAACAATACTAATACTTTCTTTTATAATATTTATTTTTTATTATAATTCGACCCAATAAATTAAATTCTACAAATAAGTACAGTTAACATATTTAAAATAAATTCAAGTGGAAACAATTGTTTTCTATAATATTCACTCTTTTTCTCATTTATTACATAACTTTTGACAAATTTTTCATTTAGTCCTCAAAATTTTACTAAATTCCAAAAATGTCCTTTTTGTCATAATATTTACGATTTTACCATTATAGTCATTTATTTTCATTTTCATTGTACAAGTTCCTCCATTATTCATCATTTATACTGTACTTTACTACTTTTGGGTAAAATTACATTTTAGTCCCTGTACCATAAAACTTTATCTTTTGACACTGTTGGTCTCCAAAATTACCATTTTACCCTTGTTAACCATTTCTTACTTATTTTTACTTATTGAATTACTCATTTTGGCAAAATGGTGAACTTTCATTTTCTTTCATTTAAGCCCTTTTTTCACTTTAAACTTTATTTTTATCATTCTTTTCATTTCTTTTAACTTATTATCACTTTCATGCCCCTAGTACAGTACCGACAGAAATTCTCAAACTGGATACTCGGGACGTGGACCCCATGGGCCACATACAGACTGAAAAGTGATCTCAAAGACTACTTTTTCACGAAACAAATATCAGATACAGACAGAAGCCATGGAGATCAATGATCCTACCATAGCTAAGCAAGTCGCCATGACTTGCACCGCGGTACAGATGTCCCTATAGCTAGCCAATTATATCCTGAGCTAGGCTTTTACTTCCAGACTATTTCTAAGGGCATAATTTCACAGACCTCTCAATCAAAACTTCATTTTCTTATTATTTCTCTACTCACTTATACTTATTTTACTTATTAATTATTCTTCTCAATTCCTTTACATAATTTGTGAATTGTTTTACCATAATTCACCAAAATCATTCATTTTCTCAACAAAGTACACATTGTTTCATGTTAGTTCAATAATTTCATTACTTACATAATTGAGAATTTATCTCTAACATATTCATTTAATTCCAATAAATTTCATAAAAATTCTTAAGCATATTATTTAATTTCTACTATGATTTTTAAGCATAAAATCATCAAAATTTACAAAATAAACCTTAGGTTTCTTTAGTGATATATTCGGCCAACAGAGGACCCACACTTTATTTTCATGTCATACTTCATTCAAGCATTTAAACACACTTATTTAAGGCCTCTTAACATTAATCTATCATTACTTTCAATTAAACACCACTTTTATCATAATTTTCCTAAGTTACATAAAGGATATTCACTTAAAATCAAAGAAATTACTAAGATTTATTAGTCACTTACCTTTCCTTCTTGCTCTAGGTTGCCTAAGCTTCCTTTTCCTTGCCTTTAGCCTTGGAAGCTTGCAAATCACCTTGATTTCCTAAGGAGGCCGAAATTACAACACATCAAAACCCTAATTTTCTTTTCTTCTTTGCTTAATTTAACTACATAAATAAACTCTATACACCTAAAGATGCCATAGAACCAAAATAAATCTATGGTTTTCACTTACCTCCTTAAGATACCTAAAGCTTTCCCTTGAGATTTTCCTTACTTTAATCCTTCAAATCATGGATTTGAAGCTAGAATAAACATTTAAAGGGAAAGGATTAGGGGTAGGATGCTTTAATTCCAAAGAAAAATGAGTGAGATTGAAGAAAGTTTGAGAGAGGAGAGAGAGTGAAGGAGTCGGCCAAATGAAGAAGGAGAAGGAGCAGCTGGAAGTTGCTGGAATTGGGAAGATATTTAGCCCTTAAATACTCCTCCAAATGGGCCAAAACTCCATGGGCTTAAATAGTTTCTTTGAGGCCCAATTTCACTTCTCTAAAGGCCCACATAGAATTCTCTCACTTCCTCACTTAAATCCACTTCAATATTGATTCCATAATTCTTAGAATATCAAAAATAGATAGTACCCAAAATTTCGGTTCAATCGGAGTCCATTACGGGTCCGATTCAATCGAACTGATCCGATTCGACAATTGTCGACATCGCCGAAAAATTTATTTCTTTATACCAACATAATCTACATGAAATTTCATGAAGATATGAAAAATATAGCAATTTTTGGAGTTCATTTGCTATTTTTAAAAATTTATGCAAAATCAAGTCACCTTCCTTACCAGTGAAATTGATTCGCTACCTTTTTCGTATTTTTGACTTTTGGAGGCCTATTTGACCTCAATTTTACTTCAAATTTCAACATCGGACTCACCATGACCAATACTTTTCGATGGTCAAATAAAATATTTTTTACTTTTGGATCCGATTTACGGTCCGAATGCACTATTCACCATCGGAATGTACTGTTCACGGCCAGGCCGGTGCTGAGGCCATTACAAGGGCATTAAATGAAGAAAAATCTAAAAATAAAATAGGCAAGAAGTAGAAATTGTGAAATATAATATACACTATTCGCCACTTAATCATTACTTTATATTTCATTTTTTTCTTTTTTTACTTTTATCTTTTTACAGTTTAAAATTAATTTAAATAATTAGACTTTTTTTAATTAAATCTATTTTTTATATAAAATTATATATATATATATATGCATGCTTGCATGTATGTATGTATAATTAAAATATAATTTATAAATAAACATGACATAAAAAATTAATTAAAAAATATTGGAGGGTTTGTATAGGATTGAGTTTTATGTATATTCAAATGGATTTTTTAGATTTCATTTTTGGGTTGGGTTTGATCCTAAAATTCTTGAGTCATTCTGATTTTTTCAAATTTAGATCATTATTTTTAAGCAGGTTCAAGTCAGATAAAAAATAAGAGTTCTGCCCCTCATACATTTCCTTACACTTAACTTTATAATATATACAAGTAAAATTAATATATTGAGAAAAATGCTTGTAGAACTCCTTCTCATGTATTAAATAATGATATAAATGGCATTCTTTAATAGCAATTAAATTTCATTACATTTGTTTGTTATAACATTCCATTTTCATTCACTAATTAATATGGACATTTTTCTCTTATTTGCACATTATCCATTCCATATCAATTAAAAGATGTCATACCATACCTAATTCAACTAAATTATAAATTACCAACTTAAGACCATCCTTTTTTTATTTTTTCTTTTCTTTTTTAATTTGGAAGAAAATACTATGCATGACCAATTTAAATTAGTTATTTGAGCTATCAAAGATGACGTTTAAGGATTAATTATTTTTGCGATAAAGGGTAAAATAGCTATTTTACTATATCTATAATTGAAACAAAAGTGTGGTTCATTGGTCAATTAAAGTAAAAGAAATGTAGTTGGGGTGAAATTGTGAATTAAGAAAAGGAAAGGAATTTTAAGAGTATTAATCTTGTAGGCTATAATGATGTCATCTTCCACTCTAAAGTTCCATAATAATCTAGTATAATAGAGGGAGATTAGGGACTTGGAGATAACCATTTCAACAAGAAAAGAAAGAAATTCTTTCCTTTCTCTTTCTCTAAAATCTGCAATGTCACTTATCTCTTTTCTATTTTAAAATCTGTAAATATCTCTCTCTTCTTTATTTTAAATATTGTTTTTTTATCCCAATGACCACTCTTAGATTTCCATTATTATACATGTGAAGAGAGCTTAAAGGATGATGTTTTCAAAAAGAAAAGCAAGCATGGAAAAGTGAGGATAAAAAAGAGAGAGAAACGGGTTTTAAAGAAGGATTTGGAATTATATGTTAGGTTTGTGAATCTCACTCATTTTGCATATGATTGTCTTATGTTAAAATTAAGGAATAATGTGTAATGGATGCATTTTAGGATAAAAATATGGTTTACAGATATGAGATATGAGATTTATACCTTTACATGTGTTTGATTTGATGAAGATTAAAAAGGAGTTTGGATTTTGGATAAGGTACAAAAACTTTGTATAAGTCTTGAAATGCATGTGGAGATTGCAATAATTAATGGTGAAATCATAGCTAGATTAAGAATTTAGAATAAGGATTTTGCAAGTGTTCAAAATCTGGGTTTTATGGAACAATGGAACTAAATACTCTAAAACAGAGTATAAAATCACGATGCATGCAAGTGTAAATTTGATAGGAAAACTCATTTTAAATGTTTATTTTTTAATATTTATGTTTTAGTTAATCCAATTACAACAAAGATTTAAGAGACTAGTATTTTTACAACAATCTATTTCAAATTTTGTAGTGGAGCATATTGCTTTGTCATATAAAAAATGTGAACTTAAAGTTGATTTAGATATAGTTATACTTGATTTGTTGATGAATACCATGTGAAAAACATAGTGTTAAAAAAATAATGTGTAAAAAGCTAATTTTGGGTGGAGTATCATAGGCATGCAAGTTAAAATATCTGGATTTGTGAATTAAAAGAGTGAGGTCCTCTATCTTATCATGCTCGAGACTTTTTTCATGCTCACGGTAGAGCCCACTTGCTCTTTAATGTTTCTTTCTTCTTTTTTTATCCTTCAACTACATGCCGCTTCTGTTGCGATTGTGATTCCTGCTACATTCGCGACCTCCCCTCGAAAAATTTATTCATTTTCATCCTTTTCCCTTAAAGCAATCCCTTATTATTTCTAAAATTCCAACCCAACAAAGTATAAACTATTAAAGTCATATCAAACCTAGTATACATGACTATGATGTTGAGATTTTTTAGGAGGAGAAGTTAAAGAATATATGATCAATCTAACAATGAAGAGTTAGTATATAATGTAATATATTTGATACTTATTTAAAATAGTAAAAATATGCTTGTATGATTATGTTATCATGTGAAAGTATGTAGCTACAGTGTTATATACTTACAGATACCTGTACATATATGTATATCTTTGAGATTTTATATCTTTGTATATAATTATAGTATTGCAATATGTATAGGTATGATACAATATATATATATATATATGTATGTATGTATGTATGTATGTATGTATGTATGTATGTATGTATGTATGTATGTATGTATGTATGTATGTATGTATGTATAAATATGCAATTGTGAAATGATAATGTACATGTGTAATGTTTCCATATAATTATAGTTATGATTAATATGCATAGTATAAGGATAATAGTAAATATGTGTGTCCAAACATGAATCAAAAACATTTTATTAAGTGATTCTAATTGTACAACATACTTCAAAGTTTAATATGTTACTAATATGCACACACATATTATTTGAATATAGAAACTCAATACAGCATGATGTTATATATCATTATTGTACACATGTGATAAAGTTACATGCCCCTTAACCGATTACAAGCACAAAATATTAATACTCAAACATGTTCCTAATAATGCTTATATAAAGTTTATATATGAACATGTATATTATACCCTGCTTATAGTTATATATGAGTGTGTGTGTGTGTGTGTATGCATGATTGGAAACAATAAAGTAAAAATATTATATTGCCTACCTATAAGGGTACTTTTATAATGGCTACCGTCATCCATATTTGGGTTTTAATACAATACAGTTCACCCCTATTTGGGCTCATTAACCGACTCCATTTGAGTTCACTTGATCGATCCTACATACAGTTCGACCCCTTTTGGGTCTACCGTCCAATACGTTTGAGTCCACTTGATTGATCCCGTATACAGTTCAACCCCTTTTGGGTCTACCATCTAATACATTTAGGTATTTTATCATACCTTCGGGTGCTATCATTACAATTTATCCCGTTATCCACTTTTTTTAGAAAAGTGCATGCTCAATATAGAGTGAAGAAAAACATTATATAAAATTAAAGGATAAAGAAGCATGATAGTTCATAATGTGATCTTCATATTGTTTTATATGAAACTCTATAATGTATATGAAAAACATGATATAAAATGAGGTTGCATTTTATATGTAAATTTAGCAATTTAATATTGCGTGTATTCATTAAGATTATAAGTTATATGCATAGTAAACTTGTGCACTATTGTTATCTTGTCATTAATCATATTGATAACAGTATATTATATGTAGTTACATGTTACTTGCCTGAAATTGCTAAATGTCTTATGTGACTTATTGCATATAAAAGTTATGAAATCTTTGATGCAATTTTAAAAGTGTTTCCTATACCTAGGAATAGCAGGTGTATGTATTTGTAATTATGCATTGTGATGTCTTTAAATGGTTATATTGGCTAGCATGTATTCCTTATAGATGCATGTTTCTTACTTAACATGGAGTAATGATATAAATGACTCTTTACATGAAAACAAAAATGAATTATAAATTCATAGCTTAGGTACACAACTAGACCTGATGTATAATATAGAAGTAAACTAATATTATACCTGGATTAGTGAATCAAAATCAAAATTGTATCTAAGAATAAAGAGGATGGCATGTTAATGATAGCAAGGATTAAGAATTAATACATAAATTTGATACACAAGATGTTTATGCACATATTTATATGACATAGAGATTATTAGTATTTATTCATCCTAGGGACCCATTTACTAACTTAAGTTATAACATTTATAAATGGGCTTTTCTCTAAATATAGATTGGCATTAATACATAGTTCGAGGAAGATGAGTAACCAAAGTGATTAACTAGGAATAAACTATAAGAATCTAGGAAGCATATTTAAGGTACATGAATATTTCTAAAGAAGAAATAATGGATAATTAAGTGGTGTGTTAATAAGCATTTGACATTGGATATAAAATAATATGACATTAAACAGTAGTTGGAAATGCTATAATAATTTTTCCTATTATTTAAAATGACTGGTGTGTATGCCTAAAAATATGCTTTTGTGTGTATGCATTATTTTGATGACTTCAAAAGAGGTCATCCACATAATTTATGTTCCCCACTAAGCTATATAGCTTAGCACAAGTTTTTATCCATGTAGGTTATCAAGCTAGGACTTCTTCTCATGGATAATATCTGCAGCAAGATGGCTAGCACAAGTCATAGAAGAGACTAAAAGTATAAGGTCTTTATATTGGTTTTTGATGGATTGTGAAGTTTTATTTTTATACTGGAATTTTTGTATAGTATAGATGTACCGTAAATGGAAATATTGTAATGTTAAAGAAACATTTATGTAAATAAAGTTCTAATAGTAAAGTTTATATGTGATGATTTTAAATTTCTTATAAGACCTTTGTTCAGTAAAGCGAAGTATAGAGCAAAACTGTAAGTTACAAATAATATTGACATAAGGTTGATAATAGATATATGCTTTTAGAGAGGGTGTTACAATTTTTTGTATCAGAGCCTAGGTTTAAGCAATTCTGGTCAATAAAAGCCTAGAAATTAGTTATTATAGGAGATTGTAGTGCGTTGACCTAATGTAGATATCCCTATCTTGCTTTTTTTTTATAGATTGAGAGATGGATGATTTGAAAGAAACTGGAAAAGAGATCAGCAAAGTCAGTAACTTCGGGGTTTTGAAATGATCTGCCCCCAATTTTATGGATGTAACTCGTGATGAGATACCGGCTTCACTAATAGAAGGATTATTGGTAATAAACCATAATTTGATTCAGATTTTACTAGAGTTAACCAGGCATAGGATGTCAAGAGATGTTGAAAAGAAATGTGAGACCAAACAAAATAGAAATGAGAATATACCAAAGGTGAAAACAAGTATAAAAAAGTGGGGTTATAGAAAATGGTTCTTTTAGCAGTACACCTAGAAAGAGAATTCATATTTCAAAGGAAACACCAACCTCTAATGCTTCTCAATCTATGCAAGGTTTAGTTAAGCATAGTAGAGAAGCTTAAACTCCTAAATGCTTTTATATCTCTAAAAATCATTGGGATGTATGTAGAGTTATGAAAAAGGGCTTGCTTTAGATGCGGGCATACAGATTACTTTGTTATGAATTGTCCAAAATAGCAAAGAAAAAGTGTTATATCACTAATGAGTGCAAAGAAGTTTAACAAGTGTGGGCAGTTGATGAAACATTTCATAGTATTGGATGGGCCAAAACATATGCATTACATAAGAATACACATTTGCATTCTATTGCATAAATGAAACCATCAATCTCTCATTACATAACATCAAATATCATATGACAAGACATGAACAACATCATATCACATGTATTAGACCCAACTAAAAAGGAAATTGACAGGATGTACGTTAAGCATAATAATGATATAATAGCATGAAATGGTTGCCATTGTAAGGAGATAAAGTTAAATAAGAATTTAAAAGAGGTAAAGAAAAAGTACAAGAGAATCTAAGAGAGATAGTATGGGATAAAAGTTAATTGTGAAAGATATAAAGGGATAGGAATGATAGTGATGTATATAAGTAAAGGTTACAAGTATGAATTTCGAAGATGAAATTCTTTAAGCGGAAGAGAATTGTTAGGATCCAACATAGGTCCTAGGAGAATTCATAGGTATTATTTTGGCAATAAGGTCTAATTAAGCATAATTAGAGGTTATATTACAAGTTAAGACTAGAAGATTAATTATTTTTTGTGAAAGAGGGTAAAATAGTTGTTTTACTATGTTTATAATTGGAACAAAAGTGTGGTTTATTTTTCAATTGATGTAAAAGAAATATAGTTGGGGTGAAATTGTGAATTAAGAAAAGGTACAAAGTTTTAAGAGCATTTGTAATGTGGGCTATAATGATGTCATCTTTCACTTAAAGCCCCATAGGAATATGGTATAAAAAAGGGAGATTGGGGACTTGGAGCTGGCCAATTTAATGAGAAAAGAAAGAAATACGTTCCCTCATCTCTCTCTCTCTCTAAAATCTATAATTTCACTTCTTTCTTCTCTCTCTTAAAAATCTGTAATTCTCTATCTTCTTTCTTTTAAATTTGGCTTTTTCATCCTTATGAACAATTTTAGATTTCCATCATTATGCATGTGAAGAGAGCTTCAAGGAGGATGCCTTCAAAAGGAAAAGCAAGCAAGGAAAAGTAAAGAGAAAGAAAGGGGTTTTGAGGAAGGATTTGGAGTTGCATGTCAGGTTTGGGAATATCAAACATTTTGCATATGATTATCTTATGTTAAAATTAAGGAATAATGTGTAGTGGATAATTTTTAGGATAAAAATATGGTTTATAGATATGAGATATGAGATTTATACCTTTGCATGTGTTTGATTTGATGTAGATTAAGGATAAGTTTGGATTTCTGTTAAGGTATGGGAAGTTTATATGAATCTTGAAATACATGTAGCGATTATAATAATTAAAGGTGAAATCATAGCTAGATTGAGAGTTTGGGATAAGGATTCTGCATGTGTTCAAAATCTAGGTTAATAAAACAAGGGAACTAAATACTCTAACATAGAGTATAAAATCATGACGCATGCTAGTGTAAATTTGACAGGAAAACTCATTTTAAATGTCTATTATCTAATAGTTAGGTTTTAGTTAATCTAAGTACACTAAAGATTTGAGAGACCAATAATGTCACAACACTCTATGTCAAAATTTGTAGTAGAACATAGTGCTTTGTAATATAAATAATTTGAAACTTCAAGTTGATTTACATGTATCTTTACTTGATTTATTGATGAATTCAATGTGAAAACATAATGTTAAAAGTACAATGTGCAGAAAGCCAATTTCGGGTGGCGTATTATAGGCATGCAAGTTAAAATTTCTTGATTTTTGAATTGAAAAAGTAAAGTCCTCGATCATGTTGTGCTCGTGATAAAGCCTGCTTGTTCTCCAATGTTTCTTCCTTCTATTTCTTCCTTCACCTGCATGCCATTTTTTTCACGTTCGTGATTCCCATTATGCTCGCAACCTCCCCTAGAAAATTTTATTCATTTTCCTCCGTTTCCCTTAAAGTAATCAATCATCATTTCTAAAATACCAACCCTAAAAAGTATGAACTATTGATGTCATATCAAACTTAGTATACATGGCTATGATGTTGAGATGCTTTAGAAGGAGAAGTCAAATAACTTAAGATCAATCTAACAATGAAGAGTTAGTATATAATGTAGTATATGGAAACATTATTACACCACATTGTAAAGCTAAGTATGAATATAAGAAACATGTTATATAGTAAGCACATGAATAATCATGATATTTGACACTTATTTGAAATAGCGTAAATATGCTTGTATAACTATACTCTTATGTGATCATGTGAAAGTATGTAGTTTCAGTGTTATATACTTACAAATACTTGTACATATATATGTATATACTTGAGATTTTGTATCTTTGTATATAATTATAGTTTTGCAATATCTACAGGTATTGTACAATTACATGTGATTATGTGTGTGTGTGTGTGTGTATGTATATGTGCTTAGATATGCAATTGTGAAATGATATATGCATGTGTAATGTTTCTATATAATTATAGTTATGATGAATATATATATAGTATAAGGATGATAGTAAATATGTGTGTGCAAACATAAAGATATAAACATTCTGTTAAGTGATTCTAATTGTGTAGTATACTTCAAAGGTAAATATGTCATAGACATGCAAACAAATATTATTTGAATATAGAAACTCAATATAACATGATGTTATGTATCATTATCATATGCTTGTGAAAAAGTTACAAGCCTCTGAATTGATCACAAGTACAGAATATTAATACTCAAACATGTGCATGATATCATGCTTACAAAAAGTTTATACATGAACATGTATATTATACCCTGCTTTTAGTTATCCATGAGTATATATGTACATGATTGGAAAGAATAAAGTAAATAAAGATGAAGTAAAATGATTATATTGCCTGCATTTATATCCAAGTTGTAGATAGATAGGCATGCCTATAATTATACTTTTGTTGCTGCTATTGTCTTCCCCATTTAAGGCTATCATTTGACCCTATTTGGATTTTAATACAGTATAGTTTAGCCATATTTGGGTTATTAGCTTACTTCATTTGAGTCCACTTGACTGGTCCCCTATATAGTTCAGCCCCATTTAGGTCTACCATCTAATACCTGTAGGTATCCTATTTGTACCTTTAGGTGCTATAATTACAATTTAGCCCATTATCTACTTCTTTAGAAAAGTGCAGGCTTAATACAGAGTGAAGAAATGCATTATATAAAATTAAAAGATAAAGAACCATATAGTTCATAATGTGATCTTCATATTATTTTATATGAAACTCTATAATGTATATGAAAAACATGATATAAAATAAGGTTGCATTTTATATGTAAATGTAGAAATTTAATATTGCATATATTCATTAGTATTAGAAGTTATTTGCATAATAAACTTGTAAACTATTGTTGTCTTGTCATTAATCATATTGATGAAAGTATGTTCTATATAGTTACATGTTACTTGCTTGACATTACTAAATGTCTTGTGTGACTCATTGCATATTAAAGTTATGAAATCTTGGAAGCAATTTTAAAAGTGTTTCCTATACCTAGAAATACAAGATGTATGTATTTATAATTATACATTGTGATTTCTTTAAATGGTTATATTGTCTAACATATATTCCTTATAGCTACATGTTTGTTACTTGACATGGATTAATGATATGTATGACTCCTTACATGAAAACATAAATGAATTATGAACTCACTGCTTAGGTACATAGCTAGACCTAATGTACACTACAAAAAAACTGCTGATTAGCGATGGTAAATTCTGTCGCTAATTACCTATTTTCCGTCGCTAATTTAAATTAGCGACGCCGCGACGAACAGTCACGAATATATTAGCAAAGAAATTCAAATTCAATCGCTAATTTAGCGATGAAATATTTTGTTGCAATTTTTTTCCGTCGCTAATTTATATTCCTAATTAGTCGCCCAATTATAATAATAATATTTAGCGACTATTTTTTTCGTCGCTAATTAAAAATTTACTGTAAAATTTAGCGACGAAATATTTGTCGCTAATTATTTCTTAAATTCTAACGTTTGGACAGTAGCGACAGTTGCTGTCACTAATCCGTCGCTACGTTATTGCATAATTTAATTTTTTCTTTTATTGTGTTTTTAAATTTTCATCCTGTACACTATAAATTATCTTATATTATAAAATTCACATATATTAGATACAAATATAAATAATAATCTTATATTTTCATATATATATAATTTGTAATGAATTCATTACAAATATAGTCAACATAAAAAAAAAACAAAAGGCATTGAAAATGGTTTTATCCCCCGAGTTAATAGATATTCCCCATTCATATCATTCTTCAACTTGAGGGATATGAATAACATATATCTAGCTGCTCCCGAAGCAAACATGTGATTTAGGTATCCAGTCTTTGCCAAGAAAATTAGTCTTGCCATTTCACTTGGGGAGAATACTCTGAGAACTGCAAAGTTGAGTTGGTGAACTCTGAGGTTTCTGCAACGTAGATGAAAAAGCCATAGCTGGAAGGGTTGGAGTATTTGCAACACCTGTAAACTCAAACAGACAAACTCCAAATAAAGCAACAAGATGAGGAAAAATATAATGCGAAAAATAAAGTCCCTTCCCATTAGACAAGCAAGGATAATAACACAGTAGTAAAGATTATAGCATAATTCTTAAGTAACTACTCACTAATCAAGAGCTAATTTGGTACTTGGTAACTTTGGCCAAGCAAAAGAAGGGATAGAGAAAAATAAGCAAACTAAAGAATATCATAAAGAAAGTACACGGGAAAATAAACATATCAAATACAAAAGTTCACAGACCAGAAGTACAACTTTCTATCAATTGGAAGCTATGCAAATTTTGCAATTTAATAACAGACTAACCAATATAGAACTGCAATAAATAAGATAACTGATAAAAATTAAATAAAATTAGGAAAATCTAGTCAATATAGATCATATACCTGAGGGAAAAAAACTCAGTACATCCTGGTTCATTTACCACTAGAAAAGAATAAGAAAAAAAACAAGTACAAGCTTGAGATGTGCTTGTAAAAACCTTAAATTGAAGAACAAGTAAAATATTTTTCCCTTCCATTTGTAATGAATCTTGATGCAAAAACTGTCTCCCTACCAACACATCCTGCAGATAAGACTCGTGCCGCTATGGCATTAAAACCCAGTAAAGTGAGATGTATGAGCCTGCAATTAAAAGAAGATAATAGCCATGTCAGACAGTAATGATCCTTCCATATTTAAGAAGAAACAAAGTACAAAACTAGTTGAAAATGGAAGCCTAATTAAAAAAAATATCCATTATGTCAGCATTAAATCACAGAAATGCTGGAAACCATTAACAGAGAACAATGCTTCTTTTATTAGAATCATTCTAACCATGTACATCCGAGTCAAGATAAGTTGCATTATTCACTCATATAGTTCAAACATCTAGAGTTAATACTTCATTACAATGACAAAATAACATTTAATATAGTCAGTATAGTGAAAAATTTTTCAGTGGCAAGAGGCTATAGAGTGCATTAAAGAAATGATAGAAATGGATAAGTATTTCAACACAAAAAAATATTTCAAAAATAGAAGATTAAAAGCAATAGAACACATTGATAGCACAGTGCAGTTACTACAACTAAGGAGTAAAGAACATTGCTTTGAAAGACCATGAAAAACATTTTACTATTACAATTGTCCAACTGTGATGATTCTTTGTGGAGAATCCAATGAAGGAAATGCAAGAACTATAAGAAAACACAGAGAACACAAAATCACAGTAACATAGAGAAGATAAGTTGTCCATTGAAAATCAAATTTCAAAAGTTAATTTGGATAAGTTAATGCTAGAGAAGTTAAACAATTCATTGATTCCTCAAGCATTTCTAAGCATACAGAGGAAACTTGCCTGGATTTTCTTGGGTAAATATTCAGCAATATTCCACCATAGTTATACTGTAATAGAGCAAGTAAAATGAATTCAAGTTATTGAAAATGCTGAGTGAGAACAATGATTTATATAGAAATGCAATTATATTTGTTTTAAATGATTATTCTCAAAATAACAAGGACTTCAATGCTTTTTTATAATGGCGCTGGTGGAACAAAAAGACAAATAAGGCTTCAATTCTCCAACAAAAAGGTAGACCAAACATAATAATGTGCAGAATTCAATTAAATACAACAGGATATTACATAAGTGCACCAATAAAGAGAGATGGGCTGGGTCATGAAGCTTTGATTGAGTGCTGCAATAAAGTATAACCCATGGTCATTCAAGTCAAGAAAAAGGAATAATATGTAACAGCCAGGAAAATAAATAAGCCAACGAGTTACATGTGCATATCTTGAGAGCAAAATTCTTTCATTCAACCACTAAGATGAAGCAGCAAAACGTTGCATTCCAATTTTTGCAGCTGCTTGCTGCCAACCAAGGACCTATATAATAGAGAGCATGAGAATGAAGCTCTTGCATCAACAAATTAAGCTGCAGTTTTGTTCCCTGTTATGATTTATTTCCTGGTTTATATGATTTTGTAATTATGTAGTGATTTCATATTGATTATAGGCTAGCAGTCTGTTTCTTAATTACTCAATAGGTTTCTGTGTTAAAGCCCTTATATATTGATTGTTTATATACAGGATGTCCTTTAGAGATGCTGTAAGCAATGATAAAATCAGTAATATCAGAACTGATACTTTGATTCAATGTAAGGACAATAAAAGGAGGGAAAGAGTTTGATGTTAAGCAATCCTCTGCTTAGTTCAAAATATTAACATTTCTAATATCCTTAAATATATTAGGAAGTACCTATGATACAGATAAAAGAAGGAGATTGATTGGTCCAAATATTTGAGATGTAAAATTCAAAGTATAATTGCCATATCAAAGAGCATATGAACAATAAACAAGGGCACCATGGAATTGGATGCATGTTTCACCACTCTTAATGCCTCTTAATGAAAATTTCCATCTGGACTAACTTATTGCATTTTATACAAAAAGTCACCTAACCTCCAAAGTACTTGGTGCATGATTTAAAAGCATGAAGGTAAGAGTAATTTCAAAATCAAGTAAAATTGCTGACCTCAACTTCTGGATCTGCCAGAAGAGCTGCGATCTTTTTACTTTCTTTTCTAAATTTATCTTCATCTATGATAACCTATGAAGAAATGGCAGTCAAAAAATTAAGTACCATGTAAATAAAATAGCACAAGTGATTATATAACCCGAAGAAGTGTACCGGTTGAAATACCTCAACTAGGTCATAGCTATGTTTTCCATGAGGAAGAGTTTTGTTCAACAACAACCCAAGCAAAAAATTGACCACCCTGTGAACTTGGAAGCAACTGTATTATCTGTACCACAAAAGATGTGATTAAGCAGCAACACAAGAAATCATTGCAGCCATTTCTCTTAACCATAAAAAGTTTAATACCAGAGACATGGATAAGCAACAGCTCATCCATCAAAAGATTCAAAACCATACCTGAAATTAGGCAAAGAAAGTTCCAATGTTTTAATAGTCCCACTTCTCCATGCTCTGAGGTACCAATCAAACAATCGTAGACACCATATATTAGCACAACTAAAATTGATAAAAACCAGTAAATTGTCCACATGAACTGCTAATGGCTCTTAAATGGGGAACAAGAACAAATTAAAAAAATCAACTCATATCAGACCTTCGTCTCTCATTGCCAAATTATTTTAAAATGGGAATAACTATGGAGTCAGCAAAATTGTAGAATTGCTGTCGTTCAATAATCAGCTAGTGTGTGGCACATTTCAATGAGAAAAGTGGTTTGATGCGTTATCTTGAAGTCAAAAAGGCCTTAAGTATTATTTCTTTCTTTGAGTCTAGCATGAAATTAGAGAATAATCTTAAATCTATTTTGTTAAGACTAATCTACTTTTCACGGAATTATTAATTTCATAACTGGAGAACTTACATTTCAGAGAAGAAAATCGCAGCAGCTGTGAGTGGATCTAAGATCTTTAGAGCGCACAGAATCCAAACCACGTAAAAGCAAGACCCCTTCTCGATTTAGCTGCACACACCAGTAAAATCAAAGATAATATGAACACTCTATCAAATCCCTAGATCTAAAATTCCATTCATTTTTTTAAATTCTTACTATATTTAACTAAAGGAGAACCCAGATGGAAAAGGAGAAAAGAGGAGATGAAGGCGACGTCGAGCGGGGCTGCATTACCGGTGGAGGGCGACGGTGCAGTTGTGGCCGGAGAGGGAAGAGGGGAAAGAAGAAAAAAGGAAAAAATGGAGGGTAGGGCTGTGAGTAAAGGAGAATTCGATTCTCATTGAATTAAAGCCTACATGGATTTTTAATTTTCCACCTACCCAAAACGACGTAGTTTTAGGTGAAGGTAGGAAAAATTTAATATAGTCCCTATACTCTTCCAATTTGAATTCCTAAGCCCCAATTCAAATATAATAAATCATAAAATATATAATACACAAGTGTATATGATAGATTGATCAAATATGTTAATTAAATTATTAAAATTGTTGTTCTTTTATAATTATATTTTCTATAATAGGCTAAAATAAATTACTTATATTAATCGAATTGCCTAAATTTAAAAATTAAATGTGAAATGTATAAATTGCCATGTTCATTAAATTAGTTATCAATAAATTGGTTAAATAAATAATTTTTTTTATTTAAATTCATAGATATAACATATATACATATTGAATACATATTAAATATAAAAATTATTTTATAATTAATGTCTATAGAATATTATTAATTTTTTTTTAAAAAAAAAGCAAAATGAGAAGAGAAAAAAAATATTATAGTTAATATCTAGTCAGTATTATTAAATATTTTAAAAGTGATCACATGCTCTAAGTCCATGTGATTTTTTATTTTATTTAATAACTTTTTTGTAATTTTAATTCTCAAAATTTTTTAAATAATTTTTAATCTTAATTAGTAACAATAAATATGTATTTTTTATTTTCATTTATATTATAATACTTGGAATAAAATTATAATTTTTAAAAAAATTTAAATGAAAATAAGCAAATAATATTATATAAAATATTTTTAAAAATTATTAAAAATAATTACTAAGCATAAATCTATATGTATTTTTTTATTAAAATTATAATTTTTAGTGCAATCAATCATCAAAATTAGAAAATTTTGAAAATTTTAATTGAAAATATACAATTAATTAGCGATTAATAACAAAAAAATAATGGTAAATAAACAATAAATGTCCATTAAATCTCTAAAATATCTAGGCAAGAATCATAAATGCTAACTTATAGCTGAAGTATATATAGTTGAAGTATATACCATAATTATAGGTCTAAATACGATTTCAGCTTCTCAATAAACCATATAACAATATACCACAATTATAGCTGAAGTATATATAGACAAAATTCTTAGCATAATAATAATAAATTGAGAAATTTTCAGTCCATGTAAAGAGAGGTGAGGGGAGAGAAAATGTTATTTTTATATGTAGGGTAAATTTTTGAAATTACTAAAATGCTCCTACCAAATTTCATCATTTTATCCCTGTATTCAAGGATAATTTTGTAAATATATATAACTAAAATTTTTAATAATTTAAAATTTTCTCAAAATTTTAACAAAATAAAAATAAATTATAAATTATAAATTTTTCATAATCATTTTAAATGAAATAATTAATTTTATATTATTATTATATAAATATTTATATTTATTATTTTTCATAATATGACTATATAATAATTATAATGATTGCTTTTTTATTATTATTAAAAATGTAATTTTTTTAAATAAAGAAATTTATATTTGGGGATAATTGATAAAGAAATCAATATAATTCCTAATAATTTAATATTTGATTTAAATTTTATAAAATAAAAACAAATTACAATTTTTTATTATTATTTTAAATGAAATAATAGATTTTATGTTACTATTTTATAAATATTTATTTTTATTAATCTTGAACACACAAATATATAATAATCATAACAATTAGTTTATTATTATGATTAAAAATGTAAATTTTCTAAATAAATAACTTTATATTTTGGTATAATTGATAAAAAATTATTATCAACTTATAAATAATTTATAATTTTCTTTTATAAAATAAAATATTTATTTCATATGGTTTATATTAAAATTACTTGAAACTATACATAAATCATGGGGTGAAATTAAAAAAAATTATTTTTTTATTTATTTACGACGGATTAGCGACTAAATTATTCTATCCTGTCGCTAATTGTATTACTGTAACAAATTAGTATTAGCTACAGACACAATTTCGTCGCTAAACCGTCGCAAAAAGGGGCTATATTTTCCCTCCAAAATTAGCGACTAAATGTTCGTCGCTATATTTTCTGGAACTAATTTCAAGAATAAAAATTATAAAATGTAGCGACGGAAATATTTGTCGCTAAATCCGTCGCAAAACATGGCGCGATTCTTCCAGCCAATAATTAGCGACTGTTTATTCATTCCGTCGCTATTTAGTCGCAAAAAATAGAAAATATCCTTCTCACGACGGAATTAGAAAACAGTCGCAAATCCGTCGCAAAATTTACGACGAAAATAGTGCCTTAGTGCCGTCGCTAATTGACAATTTTTTTGTAGTGGTATAATATAGAAATAAACTAATATTATATCTAGATTGGTGAATCAAAATTGTACCTAAGGACGAAGAGGATGGCATGTTAATAATATCAAGGATTAAGAGTATTTATACATAAATTTGATACATATGATGTTTATGCACATATTTATATGACATAGAGATTATTAGTATTTATTCATGTGTCGGGACCTTGTTTATTAACTTAAGTTCTAAGATTTATAAATGGGCTTTTTTATGAATCTAGATTGGTATTAATACACATTCAGGAAAGATGAGTAACGAAAGTGATTAACTAGGAATAAACTATAGGAATCTAGGAAGTATATTCGAGCTACATGAATATTTGTAAAGAATAAATAATGGATAATTAAGTTGTGTGTTATTAAGCATTTGACATTGGATATAAAAATAATATGACATTGAATAGTAATGGGAAATACTATAATCATTTTTACCATTGTTTAAATTGATTGGTATGTATGCCTAAAAATATGCTTTTATGTGTGAATTATTTTAATTACTTTGAAAGTGGTCGTCCACATGATTTATATTCTCCACTAAGCTATATAGCTTAGCATGGATTTTTAACCATATAGGTTATCAAGCTATGACTTATTCTCAGAGATAACATCTACAGCAGGATAGCCAACATAAGTCATAAAAGAGACTAAAAGTATAAAGTCTTTTTTAATGGTTTGTGAAGTTTTATTTTTATACTAGAAATTTTATATAGTATAGATGTGCCGTAAGTGGAAATGTTGTAATGTTAAAGAGATATTTATGTAAATAAAGTTCTAATCATAAAGTTTGTATGTGATGATTTAAAATTTCTTATAAGACCTTTGTTCAATAAAGTGAAGTATAGAGCAGAATATTAAGTTATATTTAATATTGATATAAGGTTGATAATAGATATATGTTTTCAGAGAGGGTGTTATAGTATGATTGTAGCATAAGATTAGAAGTGACCCTGAAGGATTTAGAGTTGCTACCTCAGAAACAAAAAGAAGCCTTCCATGAGTACCTCACTCAATGGAGGAACAGGGTAATGGAGATAAAGCAAAAATCAGTGACTGCTGATCAGATCAGATTATTCATCTGAAATTAGCAACATAACAGAAATTCCGTTGGTAAAATTAGCAACGAAAAACACAATTTTCTTTGCTAAAAATAACAACTGAAAGTTATTCCGTTGGTAAAATTAGCAATGGAAAATCAATATCGTTGGTAATGTTGACCAATTCTTCGAAACATATATTGGTTATATTTAGCAAGTGAAATTTAATTCCATTGTTAAATTTACCAATGGATAACAATTTCAGTTGCTAAAAAATACCAACTGTCAAAATTGCAACCGAATGTTCCATTGCTAATAAAAAACTCAACTTTTTCAGTTGATAATTTCCATTGCTATTTATTAATTTTCTTGTAGTGCCCGTTTGACCATTGACTCGACCCCGCGACTTGCTTTCCTCTTATCTTGCAACTGTGACTCATCAACGAGTCACAGTTTAGGGCATGACTCATCCCTTCTGAGCGTGACTCGCCATGCTTCCCTTGGCCCATCAGTGGCTCCCCGTTCCTTTTGCTCCTTCTTTTCCTTTAGTTCTTTATTTCTTTCTCTTTCTTTGCTTATATTATTAATATATTTTATTTATGTTATTATTATTCTTCCTATATTTATTTATTATTATCATCGTCGTCGTCATCATCATCATCATCATCATTATTATTATTATTATTGCTAATTTTTAGTGTTACTGACTAGGGATGAGCAAAAAAACCGAAAATATGGTTAACCGTAAAATCAGTCCAAAACCAAATCGATTTTTATGGTTAATTGATCCGATGGACTTGGTTATGGTTTTTAATTTTTATATTTTTGGTTAATGATTACGGTTTAGGTTTTTAGGTATTGGTTAACCGTTAGTCAACGATTAACCGATATATATATATATATATATATATATATATATATATATATATATATATATATATATATATATATATATATATATATATATATAATTTTTATATCTTCAATTTTTTCTATTTCTCTCTAAAATTTACATAAAATAATATTTTAAAATATATTTAAATTATATTTTTATTTTTATATCTTAATTTATATTATGTCATTCTCTTTAATTATATAGTAATATTTATATATAATATCCGATTAATTTTTATATATATTTTTTATTATATATTGGTGTTCATATTTTACTTAATAGCATGTAATTACATTTTTTATATTTTAAAGTTTATGTTATAACATTTAATATTATTCAAAATTTTATTTAACTTAAAATCAAACATATTCTAATTTTCAACAAATATCAAATCTATTTTATAATATCAGCTATTAATCTATATAACATGAATTTTGATTAGTAAATTATGTTTGTTTCGTAATTTTTATATTAAATTACTTTTACACATTTGAAATTGAATTGAACTTTGTCTAATTTTTTTAATAATTTTATATTATAAATTTTAATGATTAATCGAAAAATATTGGTTAACCAAATCGAAAAATCGAAATCAATGGACTGGTTAACCGAATGCAACGGACTGGTTAATGGTTAGTGATTTTAAAAAATCGATATTAATGGACTGATTAATTTTTTTGTTAATGGACCTGTTAACCGGTCCATGCCCATCCTTATTACTGACTTATATTATTTTTCATGGCATATTTTAAATATGTATGCTTCCATCTCGGGTCGAGTTGGAGAGCCGAAGTAGGTTAGCTTAGGATTTATTCATTTCTTAATCTATTTTATTTATTTTTTGATTTGTATAATTATATAATACTTTCCATTTAATTGTTTATAATAGCATAGTAATAAAGGTTTTTTTATCAATAATTAGAAAAATTTATATTAAATATTTTCTACTTATTAATTGGATTTTTTCAAGTAAACTTAGAGCAATGTCCATTCTCTCATCCTCAAAATCACATAAAAGGAATTTTTTATAAATATGTATAGGGAATCAATGTTTGCAATTCAATAAATAGCCCGATTTATGTATGTTCATTTTTTCCTTGCATTATTATTCTTTTATGCCTTTCTTATTTATTGCAAAAAAAATTTTTTCAAGCATTTAACTAGAAACTTGTAAATGATTTTATACAAGTTTAAGTGAGATTTTTCTATAATAAAAAGGGACTAATGTCCTGATTTCTACCCATAAAATAACATGCAAAATTAAGCATTTTTCTTTATAAAATACAAATGGTTTTTTCTTTAAAATTAATTAACATGATTCTTTTTCCAAAAGTCGTACGACATCCAATGCCCCCATTTTGTTTTCAAAAGTACACCTAAAACTCTTTATTTTTAAATATGTATGTAAGGACCAATATCCTTATCCAAATGAAATCAATTAATTCTAAAATTTATGTATGATGTTTTCTTTACATTTATTCTTTTATTCTTTAATGCTTTGAATGCCATGCTTTTACAGCTTTCCTTATACATGCTTTATAGCTTTTCAATGTGCTTGAGTTCACTTTATTTTTCTAACATAATATCTTGTGTGAGAAAAGGGTAACATAAATTAAACATTAAAACTCATTTATATAACATTATCCAAGGTATAAATTGGAGTGAAGTTCGAACTATCTCTGGTTTTAGCTTTACAAGGTGAGAACTCAGTTTTCTGATATTTTATTTAGTGGTGACTCTATGATACATACCTTATGATGCCCAGCAGATACCCTCGTAGGTTGATTGCCAACAATAAATGGGAACAAAATCCTATCTATTATGAAGCGACTAGCCTTCACGAGTAAATGAACCTTGATTCGATATCGAGAATGAACCTTGATTCGATCTCGAGCCCTAAAAGTGGATTTTTGAGAGTACACCGAATGCCTATGGGGTTCGGAGTGCATCAAAATTATATTATACTTTAATTATATGCATGTATATAATAATATAAAAATAACCAATTTACCCTTTTAGGCCCTAACTTGCAGTTTGTCAATTGATCTAACATTATTAACTATAACTATAATTTAATCCTGTAAATTAAGTTGAGGCCGCACAAGCTCTATATTCTGGCTTCACTAATATCATGCAGTAGCTATACTTTGATCTTTATAATATCCCTCTATACATGCTCCTGCCTTGTACGAAGCACCATGTGCTCCTGCTGCAATGTCTTTATACTAATGAGCACGGTAGTCTAGGATGCCTTTATACCCCGTACGTGCTGCAATATGGGCAACAGAAAGATAAAGGTAGTGTTCAATGGAGAAAAAGATGGAGCTAGTCAAGGAGACAATGATGGCCACATAAATGAGGATGCACTTGGGTCTTCGTATGGCATAAATCCTTGTTTAAAGTAGAGGGATGGGTCACAAACTACAGATGGTCTTTGAGGAGGAATGGGCTCAGCGAGCTTTGCTGCTGACTACTTGGTGGTTGTCCTCTGTACAATGATAAGTCCAACCAAGTCCTAGATCAGATCTCAAAACATCTGATGGGGATTTATTTAAAACCTTAGTCTCACTAGACTGCGTATAAGATGAGTAGGGTATCGTTCCAAAGGGAACAAAGCAATTTTGTATTGAAATAACAAGAAGTAGATGGATAGATAACGAATAAAATAAGAATCATGCATTTAATTTAATGACTAAACTACTTTAAGTCAATTTTGGACGAAAGATGACTTTAATGATGTTATGAACATACATTATAACTAAGAGAAATAATTTCATTTAAGAACCATTAAAGACAATTTTATGAATGACATGATTGGAAACACCATGTGCTCCTACTGCAATGTTTTTATACTAATGAGCAAGGTAGTCTAAGATGCCTTTATACCCCGTACGTGCTGCAATATGGGCAACAGAAAGATAATGGTAGTGTTCAATGGAGAAAGAGATGGAGCTAGCTGAGGAGACAATGATGGCCACAAAAATGAGGATGCACTTGGGTCTTCGTATGCCATAAATCCTTGTTTGAAGCAGAGGGATGGGTCACAAACTACAGATGGTCTTTGAGGAGGAATGGGCTTAGCAGGTTTTGCTACTGACTACTTGGTGGTTGTCCTCTGTACAATGATAAGTCCAACCAAGTCCTAGATCAGATCTCAAAACATCTGATGGGGATTTATTTGAACCCTTAGTCTCACTAGACTGTATATAAGATGAGTAGGGTATCGTTCCAAAGGGAACAAAGCAATTTTGTATTGAAATAACAAGAAGTAGATGGATAGGTAACGAATAAAATAAGAATCATGCATTTAATTTAATGACTAAACTACTTTAAGTCAATTTTGGACGAAAGATGACTTTAATAATGTTATGAACATACATTATAACTAAGAGAAACAATTTCATTTAAGAACCATTAAAGACAATTGTATGAATGACATGATTGGAAGCACCATGTGTTCCTGCTGCAATGTCTTTATACTAATGAGCACGGTAGTCTAGGATGCCTTTATACCCTATACGTGCTGCAATATGGGCAACAGAAAGATAATGGTAGTGTTTAATGGAGAAAGAGATGGAGCTAGCTGAAGAGATAATGATGGCCACATAAATGAGGATGCACTTGGGTCTTCGTATGGCATAAATCCTTGTTTAAAGTAGAGGGATGGGTCACAAACTACAGATGGTCTTTGAGGAGGAATGGGCTCAGCGAGCTTTGCTGCTGACTACTTGGTGGTTGTCCTCTGTACAATGATAAGTCCAACCAAGTCCTAGATCAGATCTCAAAACATCTGATGGGGATTTATTTAAAACCTTAGTCTCACTAGACTGCGTATAAGATGAGTAGGGTATCGTTCCAAAGGGAACAAAGCAATTTTGTATTGAAATAACAAGAAGTAGATGGATAGATAACGAATAAAATAAGAATCATGCATTTAATTTAATGATTAAACTACTTTAAGTCAATTTTGGACGAAAGATGACTTTAATGATGTTATGAACATACATTATAACTAAGAGAAACAATTTTATTTAAGAACCATTAAAGACAATTGTATGAATGACATGATTGGAGAATTTAGCCAAATTTCTTTAAAGCAATTCTCATTGTCATTAAAGCTATTTTTATTTAGAGTTTATAAGCATTCTCATGACATTATAGAGATAAATAAAAATTATGAAGTTCTATGCCAATTCTTAAACCCCTTAAAGTGAATTCCTTATCTCTAAGTGAATTCATGCTTCAAGTAAATTCATTTGTTTTTCCATAAAAGAATTCCAATTCTCATTGTGAATAAATTGACTAACATGCTAATTATTGTGATCAAGCATAATAAGCAAATTAATGCACCCAAATGAATTTAAATCATACTTCATTCATAAAGAAAATAAACATTCACAAAGATAATAAACATAAATAAAACAAATTGTACTACATAGTTATGATGTATAAAAGAACTTAGCCAAATACACATTTGAAATAAAAATGAATAAGAGAAAAGAAAATATCATCACTCCCCAGGGTTTACTTTTTAAATAGACCTTTTGATATATCTCTTATTTCTTTGGCTTTGCTCTTTTGTCATCATCTATAAACTAAGTAAAAATGTTGTCCAAAATAACTAAAATGTTCTAAGAAAAACTAATAAATTTTCTTCAATCCCTGCTTCAGAGCTTCACTACCATATTTATGAAGATTAACTCTACAAACATGTCCCTTCAGAATGGTTGTCAATATGAGAAGTTGCCCTGAAAAGTCTTGATGGTTGGTTGAGAAATCGGGTATTGAAAAGTGGCATCGCTTGAAAACAGGTGCCTTGATTGACTCGTGAATGCCTTCACGAGTCGTGAACTCCCTCAATTTGCCCAACTCATGAACATCCTTCGACTCATGAAGATTGGCTTCTTTGCTATCGAGTAGTGAATGCCTTCATAACTCGTGAATGTGTCACCTCTGTGTCACTCGTGAGCATCTTCACGTCTCGTGCATCTTTGTTCGAGTCGTGAACCTCTTCACGACTCATAAGCCTCGTCTGATTCCTTCAAAAATCCTCAAATTACTTCATATTTGCACCAAGTTGACCTATAACATAAATAAACACATAAACTAAATATAAACACATAAAATACACAAAATAATACACACTTAGCTACTTAAATAAAAGAAAATATGCACTAAATAATAGACATTTTAGATGGTATCAAATTCCCCCACACTTAAACATTTCTTGTCCTCAAGCAAGAGAAAAGAATGAGAAAATTTAATTCCAAGTTAAACCAAGTAAGTTATGCAATAAAGCATTGCTCAATATGCACTTTAAACAAGATCGGAATTAAATCAAAAACCTTAAATACTCAAAATATTAGTAAATCAAATCTTGAAACATGTATTCTAAATTACCAAGTCACCTAAGTTTACTAATCCCAACATCAAGAATATAGAGTCTCAAAACTAACCATGCTCAAGAGAGAATATTGATCATAAAACTTAAGATTCTAGGATTATTAATTGCCTTTTAGGACCAAAAAAAAGCACTCATACTCTTAAACCAATCTCATGGCATTTTTAGACTACATTTTTTTTATATTAGCATGGGTATACTTTTAAAATTTATCCCATGTAATTAGAGTAGCAAGAAAATATAGTAATGGGTGCATTTTACGTTCCATCCCATACTTTATTAAACATTTGAGTATGCATCTTGCTTTACTTTTTTTTTCTCCTTTTGCATTTTCACTAGTCCTCATCCATTATTGAAGGGCCTAAGGGTAAGTATATGGCTATAGTTTCCATGAGGCAACTAGAATCCTAAAAATCTTAAACTAAATGATCAAATCCTAACCTTTAAGCATAGTTAGTGAAGAGACTAAATAGTCTAAAATGTTAAAAGAAGTAAAAAGAGATAACTTAAAAACACAAAACACATGCCAAAAGCTTTGAAAAACTAATAAAATGAGCATAAAAGGCAAATAACTTAACATAACAACCTATAGTATATAAAAAGTGAACAATGCTTCAAATAAAACCTACTAAAAAGTTTAGTCTAAATGAAGAAAAAGACAAACAATGCAAACACACATACAACTATAATGCAAAACAAAACATGCAACACACAACATACTCTCCCCCACACTTAGAGAAAACATTGCCCTCAATGTGAAGAAACAAAACAAAAATAAAAAGAAAAAGAAACAAACTAAAGAATAGAAGAAAGAAAACTCACCTAAAAATCATGGTGAAAGTGGAGGAAGAGGACACCACATAACCCGATTGGGCAATGAAGGTATCCACTTTATGCTCAAGTCATCGTTGACATCAAACCAATTGTGATGTAACTTGCTCCAAAGATGTGAGTTGATGCTGAATGGTGGACTGATTTTACATCAATTGGGTGAACATGGAATGAATGGTATTTGAAGAAGATCCAATAGTAGGTGAAATAGCAGCCTCATCACTAGGGGACATCATCCATAGTATCATCACTTTGTCCCTGAGCTTCTTGCCTTGCCTCATCCAAAGTGCTTTCCACAGCAGTTTCTTGTGGGGTAGAAGTCCCTGCAAGATCCTTCCAATAAGATTGTGAAAGTGGGGGAATGAATTGAAAAGAATTGTTAAAAACTTCACCTCGAACAAAAATATGTTTGGAAAAATATAAACATGGAAGGACACGATCATAAGTATGTAAATCAATGTCAAGACTCCTAGCAATAGCAGCTATTACGTGGCCATAGTGAGAGAAGACTCTAAACGACCAACACATTGCATTAATTGATTGAAAATCCATGATTGAAAATCCAATAAGACCAATAAACCGATTTGTGATTATGCACACACCACATCAAAAATAACTCGTGATGAGAGACTTTATTAAATTTAGGCTTGTTAAAAACTACAGAAGCAAGGATCTTATGCAAAATCCAATATTTCAAATTCGTGATGAACATGGACTTAGCCTCCCTAGCCTTAAATGGTGTGATCAATCCAGTTAGAAAATTCCAAAATGTATTAGGTCGATAAATTTTAGGAGGATCACAGAATCCAGTTTGCTTTAAAGCCAAAAATGCGATGCATCATAAATTAAGTAAGTGTATAATCAATACCATTTAAACGAAAGTCCAACAGCCTAGAAAGTCTAGAAAATACTTACATTGCGAGATAGCCCTATCCTTGAGAGCAAGGAAGCGACTACCTTTATGCACAGAGGAAATGGTAAATGGAGCACAAATTGGGCTGAGAAACTTTCAGGCTGTGCTTCATCTCCCCCTTGTTGTCTCCTTGAAGATGATACATTCTTTGTTCTCACCATGTTGGAAAAAGAGAAAGACAGAGGAAAAAGAAATGCAAGAACGTAGAAGTAAAACAAGAAAAAGATGTAGAAAGGACACACACACGCAAATGGGTAGCAGAGAAGAAGAGTAAGTAAGAGAGGAGAAATAAAAGACAAAGCCAAAGAAAAACAAGTGCATGAGTGAAGAAGGAAAAAGAAGTGTGGGAAAATAAAGTGGTAACTGCAGTATTTATAAACAAATGAAGAGGGAAAAATGAAATCGACAGTGAAAAGTCACGTTCATTCACAAAACCCTAATTTCACTTGTAACTATTCCCCCTTTGTTTTAAATAAAGTTAGTGCAGTTAAGTAAAATTAACACATAATTGATAACCAAGTAAATAAATAAGAGTTAAAAATAAGG
>JBBPFJ010000399.1:87906-121551 GCA_037975025.1 Excoecaria agallocha
GCAATCACAACATGCAAGAATCTTCCTGGAACGCCAGCACATACATCATCTCTTCTAGCTTGTAAGTATGAATTCAACTTTTTAATGCTCTCAGATGATTCCACAATTTCAGCTTGCAGGGAAAATCCATTATAAAATGATGCAGCAGACTGAGGAAGTAGCATCTTTGACAGGTTTTGTTTAGTTCGGTTCATGCTGTAGCATTTTTCAACCACAGGTCTGGCTGCATTAGATGAAACATGATAGTCCTCAGTCACTTCAGAGATCTTAGGGCTAGATTCTTTCATTGATTGACAAGTATCACCTAAGTCAATGATTAAGTCAGATCGAAAACTTGAAAATCCAACTGAATTTGCTTCAGAAACATTTGAAAACTTCCCAAATGCAGATTCCCGAAGAGGATCCAATGCAATATATGAGACTGAGTCCTCTGATGGTGAGTTGATGAACTTTTCAGATATATCTTGAATAAAACCCTTACCTCTCGCATCACTAATATCTGATAAAGTGCGAGAAATGTCCCGCCGTCCACCATTTCCTTGAAAAACCAATGTACGAGTCTGATCCTTTGAGGTGTTATCACCTCTTAGTAGACCATGAAAGTATAGGTGTTCTCGGTTGCGGATGTATGGTTCCTTAAACCAAGAGAAAAACAATTCAAAAGATTCAAGAAAGAAAAGGCAGGCACACAGGTAGCAAACTGAAGCAAAATCGGTATCCTTTTGCTGTATTAAATTTTAAATGAAGGGGAAAATGACAAAATAAAGTTTGCAAGGAAAATATTTATTTGCAATTGACAGGAAAAACAATATAAAAGACTAAAGAAAATTGATAATTAAGAAGAGAAAAAAAAATGTAGCCAAAGAATTTATTGAAATGTTTATCATTATATCTCAAGAACTGCTGTTATATTACGGTGGTCAACAAAATTGGAAGGGATATATTGCTGAAGGTTATTTGGATTAAACAATACAATAGAAATCATTAATTATTTGTAACTCTTTGAAAAAGTGAACCAGAGTTTAGTGTCATGTGTAGTATTTATCCACGCAGTACCAATGATGGTCACATATCTACATTGCTAATATATCAAACAAAGAGGACTCCATAGTTCTAAATTGACATCTGAAAAAGTGACAAACCGAATTAGCTAATTTCCTCCATAACCAAACTAAATCTTCAAAATTAAAATATTCACGATTAATTAAAAGTATTTAAAAGTAAGACTTAGTGTTAACATAACTATGAGTCCTTATCTAATTGGCAGAACAAAGACACGAGTCCTCCCATGATTTTAGCCGCTGTTACTATTCTCAACACAAACAACGTTGCCACTATCGTCATTACATTAACTTCTAATGCTATAATAATCACCAGCGCTACCGTTGCAACTACAATTACTGTAACTACTTAGCAGTAACACAACAACCGCCCCCAGCACATCTACTTTAGATAATCAATAATTTTATTTCCAAATCAATTACAAATTCAGCAAGCAACATAATGAACAACTGATTTTCCAGTTTTATGCAATTACTGTACACCAAAGTAAGAAAAATTAGTAACAGAAAAACTGTGATTTTGAATTAGTACTGTACTCTTAAGTATAAGAGTACAGGAACAATGAATAGCGACACTGACATGATTCAAATTATACAATGACCAAGCAAATGTGATATGAGAATGAAAAAATTGATCACCATTCAAAATCCAATAATTAAAAAACAAAAACCAGAAGAAGAGTTTAAAAGAAGAGAAAACCTGCGAGGGCAGTCCTGGGGTAGACGTCATTTCGTTCCCGTTTTTCAATGAAGAAGAAGAAGAAGAAAGAGAGGGAGAGGCCAAACTAATATAATCTCGAGGTCCAACGCAGACGGCAGATCACGATAATAACAAGAGGAAGAAGGGAAGACGACATTGGAGAGAAGGTGGTAGTCTCCGCCATGACAGGAACTCATCTCCATTTTACACTGTGCCCTATGCTTTGTTTGGATGGGAGTAGGTGGGAGGAGACAGTGGGAGAACAGAGTCTCTTTTTTTCAAAATTGCCAAGCGATACTACATCGAATTAGATGGAAGTAAATAGTTGGCCTATATTCCAAAAAAATAGTGGCTTTCAATTTAAAAATAAATGAAAGTAGCTTAATATTTATTTTAAATTTTAAAAAATTACTTTCAATTATTTTATATTTATTTTAAATTTATCAAATAACATAGAGTAGATAAAAATTACTCTCAATTATCCTATTTTCATTTACTCTTACTTTACTTCAATTTACTTACATCGACTCTCATCCAAACAAAAATTTAAGAAAAATAAAATACAAAGTTCTTGAAACTGGATCGAACAGTCTAATCAAATTAACGAAAACCGAATGCCAATCCACTTTGGTTCAATTCAAAAATTACCATGTGATAGAACCCCAACTTAACTTTAAAGGACTGAACAAACTATATGGCTCGAATCAATATGGACAAACCGGGTTCTTGTAGGCAATACCTAAAAATTTCAAGATAAGTGGCGAAGAAAAGTTACAAAGATGAAAGTTGTTCACTTACAGAAAAATTGATTCAATTTTTCAAAAATAATTTTCAAAGAAAATAGAGATCATATTTATTTTATTCAATTTTTAAAATAGAAAATAAATTTTTTAATTTTCTAAAATAAAAAAGGAATTAAAAAACTAATAAAAAATAATTTCTAAATTTTCTAAATAATCTTAATATATACACACATATATATGTGTACATACATATATATGTAAATTCGTACACACATATACATATACAAATATATGTATATATGTGTGTTTGTATGTGCATGTATATGTAGTACATGCATACATAAATACATATGGATGTGTATATATATGTATGTGCATACACATACATATACATATGCATATGTATACATACATATGCATATGTATATGTACATATGAGCATATATACATATACATATGTATGTATATATTTTATGTACGTTTATATGTAAATACATATACATATGTATTTATGCACATATATGTGCACGCGCGCGCACACACATCTATATATGTGTTTATATGTGCAGATATACATGTATATGTATGTATATATGTTCATATATACATATACATATGCATATACATATATACATGTATGTATGCACCTACACACACATGCATACACATACATATATATGTATATATGTGTATATATGTACATATATACACATAGATATATATAAAAAAATAAACACTATAGTTTGGCATTTATTGATAAATGAATGCGTTTTTTAAATTTTTTACAGAAAATAAACACTTCAATTTTTTAACAAAATAGAAAACATAAAATAAAAAATTATTTTCTGTAAATAAATGCACTCTGAGCTTTTCTAGACCTATCAAATGAAATAAGGTCTTTATTGAATTGAGTCATTTTAGATTTTGAATTGGGCTAAATCAATTTTTCACATTAAATTCTTATCTTTTTATAAAGGTCTAATTTTTTTTTAATTTACTAAAACATTTTTATAGTTTATTCCGAATGAAAAATTACCCTAATAAAAAAAAAACTAGTAAAAAAGTTTCTAGATAAAACTTCGGTCAACTCTGAGTTAACAGTTTTGAAGTAGTGCTAACATAAAATTGAAATGGTACAACACATGAAAAAACATGCTAGACAATAAATATATTTTTAATAAGTAAAATTGCAAAAATTAAAAATTTACATATTTTATTATAAGTAAGCGCTACGTTAGTATCATGTCAATGCTGTTAATTTAGAATTGATAAAAATTACTTATACAATTACTTTGTGTCAATGTCTTTTATATTATAGATATTTTTGCTCCAAAATGAAAGATAAAGCATTTTAGTATATGTGTGTGTGTTAATTTAATGACAGTTTATTTAGTGTATATGCATATTTTTAAATAACTATTAATTTAATAACGTATATACATATATACGTGTGTTTGTGTATACACACTAATTTGATATATCAAAAATTTTGTCAATTAATTTTATTTTATTTTATAATTTTATTTAATAATAAAATTGTAATTTTAATTTTGTAGCCTTTGATCTTAAGGCATCCTTGGTATCAGAGCCTAAAGGGTTATGTTATTATATTATAGATTATTGGTAGTTTTAAAAATGATTTGTTCTTGAAAAAAATTAAAATATTATCTAGGTAAAATATAGTTTCAGGGTAGCCCATTGTCAACCATTAATGCATTTATGATGGTGAATTCTTTGAACGGTTATTCAGGGTAAAAAATCATATTTTTCAAAATTATGTATAATTTATTTTGTAGAAATACTTGTTTTTCAAATTCTTCTACCTCAAACTCTATGGATAAAAAAAGAGTCATCCATAGTAAAGAAATCACTACTAAAAATTTTCAACAATCAATAAATAATGTCCTAGTAGGATCATGGACGTTAGTGGTATTTATGAGTTTGATTGAGTCTTTAGTGCATTGTAAAAAAAATTATGGAATTGAGTATGCATATATAGGGGGGACTTAAATTGGAATAGAAGTTAGCATTAAATTGTTTATGGTAATTAAAATGTTAACGAGTGACTAAAGTGATATTATACAAAAGATTATTAAAGCCATCAATAGTAGAGTGATATTTTGGCTTCTAGAACAATTAAAGTTGATAAGGTACAATTTGCTCCTTTGAGCGGAGGCTGGCCATTAAAAGAGAGAAGCTTCATCATTTTTATTTCCATCTCTTCCTCTCTTTCTTTTCTTGTTTTAAATTCTTGAGTTTTATTGGAAATTTACAAGGAGAAAGTAAGAGAGGTTGTTAATCAAAGAATCAGAGTAGGTAAGGTTCTAAGTAGGAAAGAATTTTACTAATCCTTATTTTCCACTCTGTAAATTTATACATTGAAATCTGGAGTTTCATTTTAGAGTGTTAAATTGATAAGAGTTTTTATGTTTAGCTGAAGAGTAAGGAAATTCCAAGGGAAAAGAGAAGGTTAGAAGCTTGATTGTATCTATTTGGTAAGGTAAGTGAATTTTTAATTTTGTGCAACTAAAAGCTTAAAGTTCCTGGATTTTTTTTCCTTCTAATTACATTGGTGCCTGGAAATGAATTTGAGAGCTTTAAATATATGCAAACATGTATAAATGCAATGAAGTACTACTGCAAGTTTTCTAAAGTTTGGAGGAGTTAATATTGGGTAACCTACTTGGTTGACCTCTTCATGTTGGAAACTAGAAGTAACTTGAGTGAATATTAATGTTGGAACCTTTTTAAGCAAGGAAACAATTGGGATTTGTTAGATAGTCCCTGAGATTATGATGAAGATGGGAGTTTGGTTACTTTGATATTATTAAACAACATTTTGGGTATGGATTCATCTTGGAAAGGAACATTTAAAATAGATGAGTTTATGATCTTGGAACTTAGCCTTTAGTATAAGTTCAAGTTAGTGACACAGATGATTTAATTATGCTTTGAAGCAGTTTTAAGTATAACACATCAATATAGGTAATATTTTGCAGATAAGCTAGAATTTCAATCAACTAGGCTGGATTGGGATTCAATCCAGTAGGGCGGTTGGCCTTTTGCCAATCTAGAATATGCATACCCTGGCTAAATTGATTTCAATCCAACTTGGTTGTTTGAGTGTTTTTTATATAGATTGGGGGTCACCCAGCTGAGTTAACCCTCAATCCAATTGAGTTCCCTATTTAACATATCTACTCGGATGAATTGTTTTCAATCCAAATAGGTCACTTGTATGTTTTTAATGCATAATGGATATTACCTATGACACCCTAAAGTCAAACATATATTTTAGAACAACGATCTTCTACTAGTATTATCACATAGTTACTTAAGTTATTTACCCTTTTAATGGCGATGATTAATTGTTTATCTAGCATTCAAATTTCAAATTTATTATAGCGACGATAGTTTACTATTCATTTGGTAAAAATTTGGGCAATATAATGGCTATAAAATCATGCTAGCCAACCTACAAATTATCAAAATAACACTCTTAATAGATAAACTCTACCTCCAATACTCCAACAACAACACAACACTTTTAATATCAGTCACAATCCATCATTACAACTCACATTACATAAACATATTCCAAAGTTCATACTAACTCACATAACTATACAATCACTATGTTTAATATCTATTACATATTACATAACAAGTTTCAAAAGATTAATACACAATACATAAGTTTGTACATCCCAGAAAAGAAATCACATGAACATGAAATTTGTTCCTGCTTCACTTGATCTTCAATTACCTGTCCCTAGATGTTGCCTAGTGGTGTATACACTACAATAAATTTCATTTCAAAACTATAATGTACAAAATTATCATTTCACCCTTTATTGTTATTTATTATCATTTAACTTAAAATTTGTTCTCTCAATGCTTTAAATTACCATTTAGTCATTTATTTTCTTATTTTCCTATTTTTCTCATGTATTTCTTACCTAAGTGGAAAATTACGATTTGATCCCTAAAATTTTCCTTTTATGTATATTACATTATTTTTCACTAATTTTGGTTCTTTTTTCTTTCTTTGGTCTTTATTCCACTTTAAACCTAAAATTTACATTTTAATCCTTATACTTACTCATGAAGTGGTAAAATACAGTTTGGTCCTTGAAACTTTTCTTTAATTATGATTTTACCCTTCTTTACTTGTTTAACCATTTTAACTACTTTAATTATATTTTTAATGCACATTTATTATTTTACCCTTATTTTTCTCGTATAATTACATTTTTACCCCTTTTTTATCAATTAATTACATTTTCACTTTATTTATTATTTAATCACATATGTAACCTTGCCGTTTAGTCTCTATTTTCTTGCATAATTATATTTTTACCCCTAGTAGTATCCAATGAAAACTTTTGAATTAGATATGCAAGATAAGAACTCCAATAATGCAAAATGAGTTGGAGTGACCATTTGATGTGATCAACTACTTAAGAATGAGTTGAGGTGACAACTTGATGTTACCAATGCCTCAATTGTAAATCTAATGCATGCAAGTTAATTATTAGTTATATCATGATGCTACCGCGGTATGTGTCCTTATGGCTAGATATTATATCCTAAAATCTTGGATTACCCACTGTACACTAAAGAAAAATATTTTAGCTGTCTTATGCCATATTATCTCATAAATTTTTCTTAGGTTTCACATTATGCCACACTTTCCATTTTCCTATATCAAGCACATTTAAGTTTAGCTTATATTTATTCATCATAAACAAGTGAGATAACATCCAAATATAACTCAAATATGTCATTTCCTTATAGTATCACATTCGGCCACCATATGTTCACATACATATTTTATGTTTTCTCATGTGTTATTATTCCTTACATGTTCCCATCATCATCTTAAGCCTTTATATGGTGGTACATACTCAAATTACACTAATAATCATTTAGTACATAATTGAACATCATTATGTATATTTGCATTACATTATGTCTCAATCAAATTTGGAGTTCTAATCAATCATACTAAGTAATTCATCAATATAACATTCATTTCAAGCTAAATATTAAATTAATTAGCAATTTATCACATAGTACCTTTGTATACCCTATTCGGCCACCTTGAATTTTTCTACCTTTTGATTGTTTTCTTCCTTAATTCTTAATCATTATATGTTATTATTCCATTTTATTAGCATATGTCAAATTATTTCACATTTCTTCCTAAGTTACCATAGTTACATAATGTAAAATTTAGCAACATTCAAGAGAATTAAATGAAAGTGAGTGTAGGATTGTATCCACTAACCTGAATTAGCTTTAAAATTGCCTATTCTTTTTTCTCTGTGCCTTTTCACTCCTTGATTTTTTCTTTCCCTTGGTTTTCACCTTTAGAGTGAATTAAATAAGTGAAAATTTATGAGCTTATGCCATAAATTTCAACATATAAATTATACTAAATAACTATATCAATGATGCTCTACAAATGCATACCAAAATCCCTAATTAATTCTAAGAAAAACTCAAGAATTTATCTAATTATGTTAATTTCTCTCACTAGAAATACTCACTTTCCAAACTTCCTTTTACTCCAATGTTATTTCTATGATGAAGAAGAGGTTTTCTATTATATATAAGTGAAATTTGGGCTTAAATTTTGGTTGAAATTAGAAGAAGTGAGAAGAAAAATGGAGTGTGTATGGAAGGGTGGTCCAAGCTTGAGAGGAAGAAGAGGGGAGCATGGCAAATTTTTGGGGAGATTTTTAGGGAATTCTATACTTCCCTAATTTTTCCTCTAGTGCATCAAATGAATGGTTAAGATTTAATCAATTACTATTTTAAACACTGGATCTTAAGACAGCTTTTGATCAAAGTTACCTAATGAGAAAGTGATTTCTCATAAATAGATACAGAGTGAAAGTCCTAAGATTTTTTGGGTTTTTAATATTTTCAAGATAGTTTTTTTTGGGCTCCGTCTGTAAGGACCCAATCATGGCCCTAACCGAATTATGGTTAATTAAGGAGAATTATGGGTAAATGAGATAAGACTTAATTTCTTTGTATTGATGAAGTTTTTTTCCATGAGGGGTATGTTGGTAATTTCGGCATGTAGGTAAATGAGTATGGTTAAATTAAAGTTTAAGAAAAGGATATAATTGAAGTAAATTAAAAGTCTTGGGGTTAAATTGAAAGGAATTAAAATAAAGGGGGTTTAATTATGCTTAGGGGCATTATGGGAATTTTCTTGGGGAGATATTTACCCCACTTACGTATTTGCCCCTAATAAAGAGAGAGCTAGATCAGTGGATCTTAAAGGAGATGTAGCGGGAATATCAAGTATGGGAATTGTTTATGAGTTGTTACTATACATGTTTTCCCTCTTTTGTTGTATGTGTTTTCTTAGCTGAGATTAAGGGTTCAATCTAGTAAATTAGATGAGCTAAGAATCTTTTAAAGCTTTAATGTTCACTACTGTAAACCATTAGGATTAGATCTGGGAATTGAACCAATTGATTTGTAACCCTTGGCTGCCAATTTCGTTGCACGGCCACTTATGCTTTTATATCTTTAGATGCACGGCCACTTGTGATTTTTCCTCTTTCCATGCACGACCACTTATGGCTTTTCCTTCTTTACATGCACGACCACTTATGGTTTTCCTCTTCCCGTGTATGGCCACTCATGGTGTCCTTCACTTTCATGCATGGCCACATAACTTTCTTGTTCCTTGGATGCACTGCTACTTGGCCATTTTCTTCATGAAATGCATAGCCACTTGGCCATTTTCTCCATGAAATGCATGGCCACTTGGCCATTTTCTTCATGAAATGCATGACCACTTTGTCATTTTCTTCATGAAATGCACGACCACTTGTACATTCCCTTTTTCAATGGTTCTTCTTTACCCCAACCTATAAATCATTCATAAATCAAGAACCAATATTGTGTGGGATATAATTGAGGTAAACCAAGTTAGCAATGAATAATGATGATGGTGATTGTGTATTAAAGTGATTGATAGTATGTTATTGGATTACTGATGAATCCATGTAGTTGTAAAGTCTTCTCAATGCTAAAGTTAGTAAGATATAATAAGAATGGTGTGACCTTAGGATGAGTTGTTATCTGAATTTGAATGACATGAACATATTTATACGAGCGAATGGATTGAACTAAATTGTAAGTCATCTAAGCCATCGATATGTTGTATAGGGCAAGATAATTTAATTAGAGAATCCTTATATATGTATATAGAAGAGTGAAAAACTTTAGAATAATAAACCTATTGAAATAAGGTAAGGGGTTCACTTGAAAGCTGATTTTTTAGAGGAACTTAAAAAAGGTAATATGTATATGAACCGCTTCGACTAGAATGTATTTTAGTGCATATCGAGCACAAATATAAGTAGAGCAAGAGGCAACTTAGCAAACTTAAATCTAGATGCTAGTTGACATATCCTATAAAGTTGGGATATGGTATGTACTATGTCAAAGTAAATGGTTTTACCCAAATATCATATGTTAATATTCCTATACAACAACATGACAATACGATGATATAGTTTATTGACAATTAGGGGATAGTTTCAGGGTTACATGTCTAAGTTAAAGAAATGGGATATTATATGTTGCACTTAATTATGAAACTATAGGAGTTGGTTATACTCTAAATCATAATGGAAAGTAATGATTAGCCTTGATGTAAAGGAAAACTACTTGCCTTTCTATTCATAAATGAAACCAAGTCTGCAAGTTGTGTGCTAATTAGTAAGATGAAATACTCTTACATAAGTTACTTGGGTATAATGTGATTATAAGATGAACAAGTACTAGTAAGATGATTGAAGCCTATATGATCGGGTTAGGGTAGATAACCCATTGTCCATGATCTAATAGACTATAAAAGTGATCTAAAGGGATTAAAGATGAACAAGTGATAACCTTAGTCCAAAAAGAACCTACTTATACTATTATATGGATCATAAATGTATGAGCATTGTTTAGAGTAATTATGTATTGATGTGAACTATAATGATGTGTGAAAGCTACTTACGACAAATAGCAACAAGGTGCATCATTAAGAATTAGCAATGAGTTATGTAAGTCAATGTTTATAATTAATTCAACCATGCTATAATGAGTAGTTTGACACATTATGTGAACAAGTATAAGTAATGAAAGCATGTATTGCTATGATTAAACTGCATATATATACATACATACATACATACATACATACATACATACATGTGAGTGTGTGCATATGCATAATGCTAATTATGAAAGATCATGCTATATTGTTGTTTGCATATTCATGCAATCACTATTATATGGATGAATGAATGTCCCTGCAATTATGTGATCATATGACATCATCTATGTGTAATGAAGCTTAGGGCTCAACATTGAGGTATGATAAGAATGATATACATTCTTTTATGAAATGTGGCTTTAAGCCAAATGATGTACCAAGTAAAGCAGAATATGTTAAATCATAGATGTTCTTAAAGTGGTTAAGCCTGTAGGTCTTAGTTCAGTTGTGGATTAGATAGGCATGCCTAGAGGGACACAATTGCAGCTGCCATAGTTGACCCCGTTTGGGTCTTGTTCCTTAATGGAACCATCGTTCGGCCCTTTTGGGTCCATTGTTTGTTCCTTGCTGAAACCATTGCTCGACCCCATTTGGGTCTATTGTTTGATATCTTCGGATATCAATTGTTTGATACCTTCGGATATCCATTGCTCTTGTTATCCACCTTTTGAACTAGTACTTAGGTAGGATATTAATGATAATAAAAAGTATAAGAAATAAAGTAATATATATGCATTGATTTATTCACTTATTTAACATAAGCATAATAAATGATCTATTGTATTGTGTTGTTTTATCTTAAATTCCTTTTGGCTATAACTGTATTTATGAAAGGAAATACCATGTTATGTGTTACATGATTTTGATATCTCACACATATTATAAGGAAGGTTCCTGTGT
Organism: Excoecaria agallocha; assembly: GCA_037975025.1. Taxonomy (NCBI): domain Eukaryota; kingdom Viridiplantae; phylum Streptophyta; class Magnoliopsida; order Malpighiales; family Euphorbiaceae; genus Excoecaria; species Excoecaria agallocha. The sequence goes on from JBBPFJ010000399.1 coordinate 99,385, forward strand.
GAGTGCCGGTGTGAGTTAGTTCCACCAATGGGTTCCGCGGTGAATAAATAGGCCATATGGGCCACAAGCTCGCTATATTATATTAAAAGTTATACGAACTATGACATATATAATAATCTTCATGTATGTGGAAGTATGAGATGTTTACATGTGGTATGTAGACTTTATTGGTTAATCAAGATGTGTAATACCTGTTCTTTGGAATAGCACGCAAAATCCGTGAGTATGTATATGAACATTTACACATGTATGTGCATAAGTATAATTCTATCGTAAACCAAAGTGCAATGCATGAGACAAAATGATGACATATTATGATTTGTTGACCATGCTAAGATAGCCTGAGGGAATACATGATTATGAACTTGTAATGAAAATTGAATGATATATATATATGTGTGTAGTAAGCATGCCTAATAATATCTCATAGTGATGCTTTATGAACTGAGCACTCCCTTGTGCCTTGATTTTATACCAAATGTATATCTTGTGTAACTAATATAATGGATTGTATTAAGCATAAGTTTTATCCTATCTAAAGCATGATATCAAAAACTTATGAGTAAAAGAATTTTGAGGTGTATGAATTATACTAGTTTAATAAGCAAAAGATGATGATGATAATATAATTGATCAGTTTTGTAATAAGAGGATGCAAGCAATGCTTTAGATTTTAGTAAAGATGGTATTTATGGTTCAGGTTGAGGACTCCCTAGAATGTCTATTGTGGAGTGATTAATATTGTAGATTCATATGTTATTCTATGTTATTGTGATAGTTATAGATGATATAATGAAAAAAAAAAGAAATTCTAAGAGGTTGTTTATAGAGTTTTGTTCCCCACTAAGCTTTATAGCTTAGCACGGGTTTATTTATCCATGTAGGTTTCAGGATAAGCTTCAGTGGATCAATAGCTATAGTGGTTAGACAACCATTGAAGAGAAGATCAGGTGGATTGCAGTTGCCTTTGAGGATCTCATTATGTATCGTGGGCCAATTATGTTAGGCCTTCTTATTTATAAGTTTGATTTAATTTATTATGACATGTATTATTATTAATTATTATTTCTGCTTGACCTTTACTAAGTTTATGATTATGATTGATGAGTATCCATGGTTAGTGGATTAGGGTGTTACACCATCCATTTATCTCCTTTAAAAGTGCAAAACGAGAAAATTGATTTTAAAAACTTGGAGCAGTTTGGAGTGTTTAGACTTTATCTCAACCCACAAACCTCATACTTAGGTGATTTCAAAGCCATTTGAATCTTAAGATATAGATATACAACTTTGATGTAGATATATAAATTCAATTCAGTTTTTAAGATTCTTAAAATTAGGCTTGAATATAAATGATTTGAATCTGTCCCTGTACCTAGATGTGTAATGCCCCAAAATTTGCATTTGACATTTTTAACATGTTGTAGAGCGCAAAAGATAACCCCGGGATAGTTTTCAGAACAAACGGAGTAAAAGGGAATAGAGAAATTCAAGAAAGTATAAAGGTTAAACGTGCTCAGGCCAGGGTAATCTGAGGATGGGTGACTCGATGGACAGTTTAGCCTAAGAGCAATTTATGAAAGTAAGTATTAAATGAAGCCCGATGGTACAATTTAAGTTGAAAATGACCTTAGATTGACCCTTAAACAGGATAAAGAAATTTTTACCCGGTACTATAGAAAGGGTTGATCGAAAGTTTGATCGTACTCTGAATTGGTGTATTGATCTTCAAAATTATTTCAATTTCATAAATATGTTAGTAATAACCTAAATGATCTATTAGAAGTGAAAAATTAGTGTTCTGACAGTTTAAAATTTTTGGATTTCGGACCGGTTGCACAGGTCATCGGAGCTAAAAGTATACTGAAATGATATCGGAGTGAGCTAAATTTTTTATCACATATTCTTGAATATATAGTGACACTTGGGGAAAATGTTCAGAGCATTCTGACTTCCGGATCAAAAGTTCAGTTTTTAAGATGAAAAATCAAAATCAGGTCATTTGAGGGGTCAAAATTGAGAATCTAACCATGAGAAGACATAGAGATCATTATTAGGAAGTCATGATTATGTGTATTCCAGATTATAGCAGTAGGATATGTGTGCATAGCTTGAATGAGTGACATGTGGCATAATCTAAAGCCATTAGATTCAATATTTACAAGATGAATCTTGGCCTCACATTTGGTACACCTTAAAACATCATATATATAGGACAAAATATCTGAAAATCTCCTGAAAAATCGACCAGCTTCACCTCCTTTCTTCAGCCATATCGAAATCTCCTTTTTCTCTCTCTTCTCTCCATTTTCATCCAACCAAACTTTATTCCATTGAATTTTTAGCTCAAAATTTAACCTTAGACTCAGAATTTCTTCCTCTTTAAATCATAAAAGAGCTTGTATCAAAAGGAGGCCAAGAACTTTAAGGAAAAAGGTAAGAGAAAGTGAAGAAAATTTTGCAATTTTGTGAGATTTTGATGAGATTTGTAGGAAAAATTATAGAAGTAGGTAGATATTGATTAGGAGAGTTGATTTATAGCTTTAAATTGCTTAAATTTGTAATAAAAACTCATGAGTTTTTCTCCTCCATATTCGGCCAACTAAGAAAATTAGGGAAAAAGGAGAAAGCTAGAAGGAGAAAGGAATGCGAAAGGAAGAATAGGAGATTTTAGACCACCAAGAGGTATGTGGATATTGACTACCCTGAATTTCATTTAAATTGTTAATTTTAGTATAAATTTTACATTATGTAACAATATGAAATGGAAGAGTAGTGTGAAATTATTTAAGGTAACATTACAAGAGGATGATTAAATATGAAATGAACATAAAAATACAAAGAAAACAATTAATTAATGGTAGAAGCAATAGTGGCCGAATGGGAATCTTAAGAACATTAAGTGAAATTTTGATGATTTATAAAGTATTAAATGAAATTTTAACATATAATAGTGACTAAATGTATTATAGTGAAATTGGGTTAAAAATAATAGATGTGTAAGGAATTATATTTGAAAACATAATGATGTTCGTATAGAGAATTAATTGATATTAAGAAAAATGAAGCATACATTGGTATATTTTCCTATTAATTGATATTAAGAAAAATGAAGCATACATTGGTATATTTTCCTATAAATAAATATTAAAAGTGTAAATAACATAGAATAAAGCATAAAAAGATTTATGGTTGTAAAAATTATATAATGGCCAAAATATATTTAGTGGGATGTAAAATATTTAATTGATGTTTAGTTGAGTAATTAATAATAATTAATTAGGCAAAATAAGGCATAAGAAATGTAATAATATTGATTAGAATGAAAAATGACGAAGGTACTTAATTATGTAATAATTACATAATGTGAAAAGTTAATGAAACTTAAAATTTACCATGTGTAATTATTTCGATTCACCATGAAATGACTATAAACGGATAGAAAATTATGTATGACATGAAGTTGGAATGAGAAACAATTCATAAGTGGAAAATCTATTGATGGTCGAATGATGAATATAAGTAAATTTTATGGTTTAGACACAGTTATATGATAATGAGTATCTATGTGATGAATGCATGATTGACGAGCTTAATTGAATGTGTTTGGGAGAATGATGTGACTAAAATAAAATAATAATGTAGAAATGTGATAAGAAATAAAATTTAATAATGCCCTTAGTGTCAGTGGAAAATTTCAGTTCTTTGGATAATATGGCTAGTCATAGAAATTTATTTTGTGGGATATCATGAGTCTATGAGATAGTTGTCATCAGAAATGACCATGATATATGAGACAGGATAGCCAGCTTATTATATGCATCAGTCCTGGAATTTTGGTATCGTACCTAGATGTATGATTCCTCCAGTACACCGTATTTATGTCCCGTTTATCTAGTTCGTGGTTGTCCACAACTAGAGGCAAAATGGTCATTTTGTTTTAAAACTGGGATGGAAGAGTAATTAAAATGAATTAGATGCCATAAATGTAATTAAATAATAAATAATGTAAAAAATAAGATCAATGTGATAAGGGCAAAATCATAATTACGTGATAAAACAAGAGTAAACAGGTCAATTAAAGCAAAAAGAGTGAATAAGGAAGTTAAAATAGCTAAATGATGCAAAAAGGATAAAAATATAATTAGTCAAAAGTTAAGGACTAAATTATAAATTTGCCATCCTTGAGGAATTTGAAGGATAAATTGCAATTTGTACACTAGAAATTAAATTAAAGTCAAATAAAGTTAAACGAGTCAAAATGTAAGTTAAATTGAAGAAAAAGTCAACTCAAGGACTTAATTGAAATTTTTACTTGAAGTTTAGTAAATAAATGAAATTTAGTAAGAAAATAAATTATGAATAAAGAAAATCATAAATGTGATTAAAAGAATATTAAAGTGAAAAACATAATTAATAGGCTTAAAAAGAATGAAGAGGTAATTATGTGATTAAGCAAAGACACAATCGTAAATTTGAATATTAATATAGTAGATAAAGAAATTAAATTGATTAGATAAGTTAGAAGATAAAATCATCAATAGTAAAAATTTTAAGGATCAAAATATAATTTGCCACCATAAGAAGAATTTCATGGTATAAATTGCAATTTATGCACCTAATTTAAATTAAAGGCCAAAAGAAGTCGAACCAGTCAAAATTGGTCAAAATAAGGAAAAGTCAACTTTATGGACTAAACTGAAATTTTTCACTTAAGTATAGGAAAATTGTAAAATTAATTAGAACAATGAGTAATAAAGAGATTTAAAGTAAATTATAAGTATAATAAGAATAAATCCTGGATTTATATAATAGAAGGAAATTACAAGGATTTAATTGTGATTTTTCTACTTAATAAGGAGAGAAATGAAATTAATTAGGAAAACTATATAATTAGGATAAAGAACAGTAAAAAAGGTCAAATGAATTAAAACGAAGATAAATAAAATTAAGGATAACGAGTAGTGAGCCCAAAGGTCTAATCGAAATGGTACATCTGGTTGAAGATTATATATATAATTTAGTGATAAAGAATTAAGTATAAAAGAAAGTAAAGACAAGCAAGTAAATTCATAATTTAATTAAGTAAAACATGATGAATAAAGGACCCGATTATTAAATTGTAATTTGATATTAAAAGAGGTAATTAAACTTAGACAAGAAAAAGTAAAAAGAGAATTTGAATAAATTGTTATAAATGATGAATAAAACCGTAATATGGTCAAAGAAAGAAAAATAAAATATGAAATTGTAGAATGGACCAAAGAATGGAATTAAGGATCAAATTGAAAGAAAATAAAAGTTTCATGGTGAGAAATATTCAAAGAGAAACGAAGGATAAATTGGCGGTTTTGAGAAAATAATTAACGAAATATTAATTTAACTAGAAAGAAAAATTTAAATTGTAATTCGAACAAAAATAAGAACCTAATAAAAAATATGAGAGAAAATAAAAAAAAACAAGAGAATGAGGTATGACAAAGTACGAATTAACGAATGAGAGAAGAAGATTGGAAAGAAAGTAGAAATGAAATTTCACAATTAATGAACTTTGACTAATGAAAACTTGCTTTATATATTATAGTGAATCAACATAGAATTCCAAGTAAAGTAACAAAAGAAGGATAATTTAAAGTAAGAGATAGGCAAAGACCAGTCAATAATAATGCAAATTGCAGGGATAGAAGCATAAATTTAAATTAAAATTGCGATAATAAATCAATAAAACATTAGAAGATAAAGTCAGTCAAACAAACAGAATTGCTTAAGATGATAAAAATTATAAAAATTTATTTGAATGAAATTTTGCCACTATAAGAAAATTTGGAAATAGCAAAGGAAATGATTCAGTTGCTAAATTAACAACGAAAAACCAATTTTGTTGCTATTTAGCAACGGAAAATAATTTCCGTTGCTAAAATTGGTTAAACTTTGTAGATTTAGAAACGGAAAAATTTTTGGTTATCTTCCGTTGCTAAAAGTGGAGGGATATTTTGGCGCCAAAATTTAGCAACGAAAATTAGCAACGGAATCACTATACCGTTGCTAATTAAGGCGCCAATAGGTGGCAAAAAAAATTGGAACGAAAAATAGCAACAGAATATGATTTTCGTTGCTAATTTAGCAACGGAATTTAATTTTCGTTGCTAAAATAGCAACGGAGGATTATTCGGTTGCTAAAATAGCAACGAAATTTATTTTTGGTTGCTAAAATAGCAACCGAATTATATTTTCGTTGCTAAATACAACCGAAATAAAATTCCGTTGCTAATTTTCATTTTCAATGAAAAATAGCAACCGAATTAAGTTTCGATTGCTAAAATAGCAACAGAATTTATTTTCGGTTGCTAAAATAGCAACCGAAATATATTTCCGTTGCTATTTAGCAACCGAAATTATTTTTGTTGCGATTTAGCAACCGAAATAGAATGTATTTTAAGAAGTTCACAAAATTGGTTTTTCTTTAATTGGATTTAGTTTAGATATTGTTAAATTAGTTTAAAAGTGGAGAAATATATGTTTTTTTGTTATAAATTAGTTTAAATGCAATGTCAATGATGTGATTTTTTATTAGGAGCAGAGCTAGTAATTAATTCAGTGTTCAATGGATATTAAATTTGCTCTTAAACTGTATTTCAAAATGACTCAAACATGAATAATTATTCATAACTATAAGTTATAAGTGCTCAATAGCCTTCCTAAAAATTATGATAATTATTCAACATGAATTATTTAATACGAGCATAATTTTTTTAATAATAGATATTTCAACATTAATTTTATCTTTTCCTTATTCTCTAAAATTCTAAAAAAAAGATAGGTTAAATTATAATTTGGAGGCCTTTAAAAGTAATAATTTTAAACAAGGTGTAATTTTAGAAATTAATAATAATAATAATAATAATAATAATAATAATAATATTAACTATTATTATGATAGTGGGAAGTCATTGGAATTTTCCAGACTAACAATCATAAGCAAAAAAAAAAAAAAGAAGAAAAGAAGGGAGAACGGAGGAGGGAGGAGAGATGGAGGAGGAGAGCCAACTGGCTGCTACGCCGGTAACCAGAGCGCGCGCCGCCAACCACCACTCCTTTCTCACCTCTGGTGTCTAGCCTCATGTCACCGGGGTGGTTTGGCTTGGTCCCCATCTCTTTTCTCTCTTGACCGCAGCGGCTCCTCCTTCTTTTTCGGTGAGACAGGCGTCTATCGGCGAGATGGCCAATGCTGGCGAGTCCTTTGGGGCGAGGCGCAGACTCCGGTACCCCCTGATCGTCCCCAACCGCCGACGATGGACAAATCGGGGAACGAGAGGAACATTGGTGGTTCTTGAGTAGATCCTGATCGAACGGTGATGCTTTGGAGCGCGTGACAACCTCCGTGGGTCTCCTCTCAATGCCAGCTACCTCCAGATGATTTTGGTTCCACGCCGGCGAAACTCCGGTCAAGTTCCGGCGAAGATCCGGCGAGCGTAGGGACCAACAAAATTGCTCTTCTTCATTCTCTCCATTTTGTTCATTCTCACCATCTTCATTTTTGGTAAGAGGCTAAATTTCATCTCTTTGTGTTTTGGGTTTTTGTTCTTTGAAATAATTTAGGTTAATTTATTGATCTTAATTTGTTGGGGAATTTTGTCTTGTTTTTGTTTGTTGACAATATTTGTGCCCTTCAATCCTGGGCTTGATTGTCATAGACTGTTAATTGCTCTATCAATAATAACTTTCAGCTTATAAAAAAAAAAGCTTCCTTGTATCCACCTTAAAATCATAATTAGTAGCATCTTTAGGGAAAATTCCTACAGCCAGTCAAAGAAGATGTTAAATCTAGCAAATACTTAAGCTATTGAAATGTCCTTCCTACCTATTTAAACTACTTATTAACATCGGTATTAAAGAGAAAAAAAGCAAAAGTGGACAGCGTACCAAAATAAGAAGGAATCCCAAAGATGAATCTGTTAATAAATATTGCAGCATTTATTTGGTCCACAATCATTTATTCTTTGATGTGGATGCAAGTCAAGTAATTAATCTCAACAATATCTATGTCAATTGAAATGGTTTAATTGCTGTCATATTAGTTTAGTTTCTTGAAGATTAATTTAGTTTCTTGTTTGTTTCTAAACTTGTCTTGGAAGGACTTCTTATCACTAGGCATTGTGTTTTGTGTGTGTGTGTGTGTGTGTGTGTGTATCCATGCCACTTTCAGTGCTTTACTCTTTTCTTATTCTTAATTTCACTTCCCTACATTAAGGCATATCCAACTATGGGCGATAAGAAAAAAGACACAAAAAAATGCTCTTGACTGTTTTATGATTTGGAAACATACAACTCTAGGACTAAATTGCAGAGTATAATGATTCTCAATCTTTTTGGGGAGGGAGTGAACCCTTTTGCTTTTGATTCAAAAGTTTGAGATACATGTGATTAGAATGTGATATGCTATCATTTAAGTATTAATATAAGCCCATTTGTGAAGAAATAAGGCTCATTTTAACTTTTGCTTCTTGTTTCTAATATTGGTGCATTTCTGGAACTTGAAATCAGTTTCTCAGTTGTGCAAAGTTCATATTGTAGTGGAACTATTTCAAAATATTTTCATTAAGTTGGAATCATTGAATTCAGATCTTTGCACCTTATCTTTTTATGCCAAGAATTCTTGTTTGTAAAATGGAGTTATGCCAATTTTGTAGACATAATATGAACATTGTAATCATTTATTGTGTGCAGTATAACTTAATTTTTGTTATGTGTATGTTCATGCGTAGCATTGATATTGAATTGACTGTTTCCTAAATCGCTTTTAATTTAGCTTGAGCGATAGTGGGTGTTCAATCAATATATAGGTACTATCATATGTATATGTGAATACCAGATTTGTAACTTCAAATCACTATGTACAATATATAAATGTAAATTGGAATTTTCAATTTGCAAAGCATAAAGAGTCCCTTCAAACGCTCATCAAAATCAACAACAATTTAGTGACGGAATAGCGACGAAAATTTCGTCGCAATTTTTTTTTATAATTTTCACTGAATTTAGCAACCGAAACTTCATTCGGTTGCTAGAAATAGCAACGAAAACTGATTTCGGTTGCTAAATATAGCAACGGAAATTTATTTCATTTGCTAAATATAGCAACGAAAACTGATTTCGGTTGCTAAATATAGCAATGAAAATTTATTTCGGTTGCTAAATATAGCAACGAAAATTCTAATTCCATTGGTAAAAATAGCAACGGAAAATAATTTCCATTGCTAAAAATACCAACCGCCAAATTTGCAACCGAATATTCCGTTGCTAATTTTTATTAGCAACGGAAATTCAACAAATTCGGTTGCTAATTTTCGTTGCTATTTGCTGATTTTCTTGTAGTGTGCGTAGTTGTATCCACCACTAAGCGATAATGTTGCTCAGCATGCGGTTTATTGATTGTGTGCAGGAACAAGTACTCAAAGACATAATGGAAGACTGGCATGGCATGTACATCAAGGATGAGTAAGAGGATAACTATTAAGTTAAGCTATTTATAATTAGTGACTGGCATATAATAAATGGAATCATTAGTGTAAGCGTAGTGATACTTTGAATACTGGTTATTGTATATATATACATGCAATGCGTATATGTATGTGATTGATGTGCTAATAACAGTGTTAGATTTAGGTGGAAGATAAGGAAAATAGGAATGAACTAAGGGTATCACAGGATGAGTATGTAGTATTTTAGGCATAACTCCCTTTGTAGAGCCTATCTTAAAGTGAATCCAATTTTGATAGAAACTAGACTCATATTGGAGAAACCTTTATGCAGATAGTATGATCTAATTTGAATCCATTATTCCCTAAATATTTTTAAATTCAAAATACCAATTCTATCCTTGAAAATTTAAGAGCAGATGTCAGTATTTTGGCCATAAATCCTAATCTACAAATCCAAATTGAGTGATTTTTAATTCATTGGATAGTGAAGACATAGATGAACAAATGTCTAGAAGACATCTGATAAAAAAAAGGCATGTTCGAACCAAAAATGATAAAATATTTTGAGTTAGAGATCAGTCGACTAAGAAAAGAAAGGGCAAAAGGCAAAAGTCAACTAAAAGTCAATGGTCCACGAGTGGAGCCCTCGAGTCACTCCTAAAGTACATTTTACACCTGAAAATAGGTAAAAATTGGCGGGAAAAAATATCCCTTAACACATATCCAATTTTTGGGATATTTATAGTTTTTCTTAGCCATTAAGTCCCTCTCTCTCTCTTCTTCCTCATTCCCCTTCTTCCTCCTTTTTTTTTTCTTTTTCTTTTTCTTCTCCCATGAAAAATCAATATTTTTCATCTTTTAAAAATTTTAAAAAATTATATAAAATTAGAAAAAAAACTGTAAAGCGCCAAATACGGAATTGAATTGAAAGTAATATTCTCGAGACCTTAAAAGCCCATAAATTTAATACTAAGATTTAATTAATTATGTAAATTATATTTTTTAGTTTATTGTCTAGTTAATTTTATAGATCTACTTTAATATATTGTTAATTTCTCTTATTTGTAATTAATTGTTAATTAATTGTAAATTTGCTAACTAATTTTGTCAATTAATTTATCATATTAGTTAGTAAATTAATTATTTTATCATATAATTTGGTGAGTATTTGTTAAGTTGATTTTATTATTTTATTAATTGTGTTAATTATTGTATTAGTTTATTAATTAACTTAATATATTAGGCTACTTACTTATTAATTGGTTTTATTGTTAATTTGTTAATTATGTTAGTTTAATTAAATTATTTGTTTATTTGATTATCCTTTTTATGATATATTTTAATTAGTATTTTTTATATGTTATTTAAGTTTTTTTTGTAGATTTTTGGATCAAAAATGGTTTTGCCTTAGTTCCTGCATAAATAGTTTTCGTTAGGTTATTTAACGACGCTCGTTTGTTTTCATTGCTAAAGAGTTTTTCCTTTAAAGTCATATTTTTTTTCTGCTCTGGACCTTTAGTGATGGAAGTTTATGGTCACAGTAAAAAACTATTATCGCTAAAAATTCCAATCATGCTTCCCTTCAACCACTCACTGCATTTAAGCCTCACTCCTTTTCTTCCCTCTTTTTGTCCTTTTGTGCTTTAGCCAACATCCTTTCAAAAAATTTTTTTTAATTTCTTTTTATTATATTAATTAATCATTTTATTACTATTAATTGTTAATTTATTCTTTTAATTTCATTATTTATTTATTTATTTGTTGTTATTCCTATGTTTATTTATTTATTTATTATTATTATTATTATTATTATTATTGCATTAATATGATTATTGTTATTATTGATGTTTTATTAATATTAGTTTTTTACCATTATTTTTTAATATTGTTAATTATTTTATTGTTATTATAATTTTGATATTATTAATTTGAGTTGATTTTATTATTGTAAATATTTGTTATTATTATTTTAATAATAATATTTATAATAATTATTATTATTTAATATTATCATTATCATTATCATTAATATTATTATTTTATTTTCATTGTCATTTTTCATCATTATATACCAATGATCTTTTCTTATTGTATTTTTATATATGTAAATTATTATTTCAAGTCAGGATGGAGAATATGATAAAGCAAAATAATTTAGGATTTATTTTCCTATTTATTCTTATTTTGAGTCTGTATTTAATTTTCCTTTTACTTCCCATAAATATGTAATAGCTAGTAAAAAAAATACTTTTTTAAATGATTTAGTTAAAAATGACACCAAAATATTTCTACTTAATTAATTAGATTTTTCACATAAAATGGACCAATGTCCTCTTTTATTTCAAAAATCACACAAAAAAATTTTATAAATATGCATGAGGTAATCAATATTTTCAATTCAATTAATGGCCCGATTTATGCATGTCATTCTTATTATTATTTTAATGCCCTTTTTATTGTAAATAAATGGTTTTTCAATGATAAGTCAAAAAAAATCCCTAAATGATTTTATATAAGTTTGAGTGAGATTTTTATATAATAAAAAGGACCAGTGTCCTAATTTTTACCTATAAATGGCATGTAAATTAAGGAATTTTTCTTTATAAACACAAAGGATTTTCTACCTTAAAATTGACTAATTATCACGATTCTTTTCCAAAGCCACGTGGGATTAATTATCCCATTTTTTATCTAAAAAACCCAAAATGCTATCATTTTGTAAATGTGCATATGAGAACCAACATCCTCATCAAAATTAAAATCATAAATTAACTACTCGATTGATGCATGATTTATCTTCACATGTATTCTTTAAATGTTTTCAATACCTTTCTTTATAGCTTACATATGCATGATTTACCACTTTTCAATGTATTTGAGTGTGATTTTATTCTCTAGCATAATAATTTGTATGAGAAAAGAGATGAAATATATTAATCACTAAAATTTGTTTATATAACATTAGCCAAAAGTATAAATAGGAGTTAGCTCCTGAATTATTTTACAATATAATTTACGTGTAAAATGACGGTTATATTAATTATTTTGGGCTCAAAAATAAATATCATATTTTCTCATGTTATTTATGTCTTAGTGATCATGTATATAATTTTATTCTGTGAATAAATACTTGTTTTATACTTAGAACCATAATTGATGGAGAGAGAGAGAGAGAGAAAAAGAGATGAAAGAAATAAAAATAGTAATATAAGTGAAAAAAAGAAAAAAATTGAAATAATAATAATAATAATATAAATTAAATGATATTATAAATAAATATATTAAATAGTAGTAGATATAACACATGCTTGTTTAAATAGATTAGTGATTATTTATCGCTTTATGCATGTTTGCTACACATTCAGTTGCATGTTAGGTTAAGATAAGTGTTTTTTAGGACATTAGCATTCCTGTGTGAATTTCATGCAGGTTTGGCTTGAGCATTTTTAAGCCGAAATGCTATAAAAATTGGCACATAAGTTGTTAATTCTGAAAAAACACTATTAAAATAAAATAAAAATTAACTATTATTTTTTTTCAGGAATTATGCCTTCACGATGTTATGTTCTTATTCCTCTAACAAACCAGCACCTAGCACTTATATGAATGACACCACCTTAAGTTGTGTGGTACCGGGCACTATGGTCATTACGAATATGTCAAAATCGATTATGTTTTATGCGTTCTTAGAGTATATTGGCCTATTGGAGGATGTGGATACATTGTTGGCTTGCATTGTGTGGATAGACTTTTATAGAACCACATACTTGACATACCCTGAGATTGTAAGCAGTTTCTTGCTACTTTCACTTACTGGTGGTATCAAAGTCTAAATTATGAGGAGGGAGTGATAACTTTTTTATGCTGAACCAGCAATATAGTATGAGCTACCGCACATTTGGACGATAATATAGTATGAGCTACTACACATTTGGACAATTACTAGGCGTACTTACAAGAGCAAATGTGCTACAGCCGAAGGTGCGATATACAGTGGCTATATGGATGTGATTACCAGAACAGGGTTCATCAACGATGCCAAGATAGCAGAGTCCACCATGCTAGTCTCTTAAACATTAAGGTATTCATAGAGGGTGTAATCTTCTTCAAATTTAGGACGAACAGGTAGTATAGGTACTCTTAATGTCCCATATATTTAGTGTATATGGGGTTTGGTGATAGGTAGACGTATTGATGTCAACCATTAGATCTTGACTAACCTGCATATGGTAGCATAAGGCCAGGTATCAGAGACAGCAATTGAAAAGGCAATTACTAGGATCCCACTTGCTACTAACATGTCCGATGAGGCTTTGGGGGAGCCTGCTAGGGGCAATATATATATTGATCATGAAGTATTCCTAGATATGGATCATGCTATGAAAGATCCAACCAAACCCTTTGGGTATAAGATCCTTACACTAGATGAGATGGATGAGGCCCTAAGCATAGGTAAATCAGCACAAAAAGAAGCCTCGCAAGCATCAGCCCTCCTAGAAGAACTGCACCTTACTAAGCGATAGACCCTATATTTGAAGACTATAGAGGATGTTGATACCATGTAAAATGTCTATTATTTAGTGCGTATTTTCTTTTATTTAAGTAGCTAAGTATGTATTATTTTGTGTATTTTATGTGTTTATATTTAGTTTATGTGTTTATTTATGTTATAGGTCAATTTGGTGCAAATATGAAGTAATTTGAGGATTTATGAAGGAAGCCAAAGAGGCTCATGAGTTGTGAAGAGGTTCACAACTCGAAAAAAGATGCACGAGACGTGAAGATGCTCACGAGTGACATAGAGGCCACACATTCACGAGTCATGAAGGCATTCATGACTCGATAGCAAATAAGCCAATCTTCACGAGTAGGAGGATGTTCACGAGTGGGGCAAATAGAGGGAGTTCACAACTCATGAAGGCATTCACGAGTCGATCAAGGCACCTATTTTCAAGCGATGCCACTTTTCAACACCCGATTTCTCAACCAACCATCAAGACTTTTCAGGGCAACTTCTCATATTGACAACCATTCTGAAGGGACATGTTTGTAGAGTTAATCTCTATAAATATGGTAGTGAAGCTCTGAAGCGGGGATTGAAGAAAATTTATTAGTTTTTCTTAGAACATTTTAGTTATTTTGGACAATATTTTTACTTAGTTTATAGATGATGACAAAAAACAAAGCCAAAGAAATAAGAGATATATCAAAAGGTTTATTTAGAAAGTAAACCCTGGGGAGTGATGATATTTTCTTTTCTCTTATTCATTTTCATTTCAAATGTGTATTTGGCTAAGTTCTTTTATACACCATAACTATGTAGTACAATTTGTTTTATTTATGTTTATTATCTTTGTGAACATTTATTTTCTTTATGAATGAAGTATGATTTAAATTCATTTGGGTGCATTAATTTGCTTATTATGCTTGATCACAATAATTAGCATGTTAGTCAATTTATTCACAATGAGAATCGAAATTCTTTGATGGAAAAACAAATGAATTTACTTGAAGCATTGAATTCACTTAGAGATAAGGAATTCACTTTAAGGGGTTTAAGAATTGGCATAGAACTTCATAATTTTTATTTATCTCTATAATGTCATGAGAATGCTTATAGACTCTAAATAAAAATAGCTTTAATGACAATGAGAATTGCTTTAAAGAAATTTGGCTAAATTCTCCAATCATTTCATTCATACAATTGTCTTTAATGGTTCTTAAATGAAATTGTTTCTCTTAGTTATAATGTATGTTCATAACATCATTAAAGTCATCTTTCATCCAAAATTGACTTAAAGTAGTTTAATCATTAAATTAAATGCATGATTCTTATTTTATTCGTTACCTATCCATTTACTTCTTGTTATTTCAATACAAAATTGCTTCGTTACCTTTAGAACGATACCCTACTCATCTTATATGAGGTCTAGTGAGACTAAAGGTTTAAATAAATCTCCATTAGATTTTGAAGCCATTGTCGGGGAATGGTTTAAATGAATTTTTATTGTTTGAAACAGAATAGTAGGTGCTTTAGGATTGTATGATATTAATTTGTCATTATTTTGATGTATGAAATTTTTTTTTTTATTTTATTCTTTGTAAAAGTATTAGAGTTTTCGTTATAATGATCCTAGACTAAAGTTTTTGTGATTTTGTGCAGGGAACTTAGAAGAAAGTAACAAGAGGAACTTAGATTGCAATTAGAAGAAAAACAAAGGGCTAAGTTTGAGGAAAGTCATAATATTCGACATATGACGGATCAAGAAAGGAGAACTCTTGGAGATTTTGCCATGCCCAATATCTCTAAAAGTTTTGGAGGAATAGTGGCGCCGGCCATCGCAAACAACAACTTTGAGATCAAACCAGCAATCATACAAATGGTGCAAAATAACGAGTTTGGAGCTTTACAAGGGGAAGACCCTTATGCTCATATCCTTGCTTTTCTTAATGCGTGTGCTACATTTAAAATTAATGGAGTGAGTAATGATGCTATTAGACCTAGGCTATTTCCATTTTCTTTAAAAGAAAAAGTACAAATTTTGCTTGCTAGTATACCTAGTGAGACAATCACTACTTGGGATCAACTTAAACAAGTTTTTCTCCATAAGTATTTTCCCCCACATAAAATAGCAAAATTTAGAAATCAAATATCTACTTTTAAACAATTGCCTAATAAAACTATTTATACATCTTGGGAAAGATTTAAGGAACTCCAACTGTAATGTCCTCACCATGGTTTGCTGGATTGGATGATTCCTCAAATCTCTTATAATGGACTAATAGAAGAAAATAGAAATATTGTAAATGCTGCTTCAGAAGGTGCTGAAAATAGTTGGAAAAAACTGCAAGAAGCTGAATTTTGTGGATGAACTAGCCTCACAAGGCTACATAGGAGAAGAACCCACGATTGCTAAAGCTAAGGGATTTTTGGAATTAGATTCCATTAATCTCTTGACGGCTAAAGTTGAAGCCTTAACTAAGTTGGTAAGTAATTCTCACTCTAATATTGAAAATGTTAGTCAAGTATGTAAAAAATTTGGTAGATCTCATATGTATACTAATTGTAGTGAGGGGTCTAGTGAGGATGTAAGTTTATTCAAGGTAGTTATAATCAAAGGATGGGTCAAAATGCTAATTATTATAATCCTCAATGGAAGAACCATCCCGATTTTTCTTGGTCTAACCCAAATGCCTAATTAAACCCTCCAAATAATAATAATCTTATGACCAAATTACCTAACCCTTTAGCTTTTCCAATTAAACCACTTTTTAACCCCCAACAACCTAATCCCATCTTGAGAATTTGATGGAACAATTTGTTAACCATCAAAAGACCACTAACAAATAAAATAAGGAACAATTTAAGCAAATAAATACAAAAATTGACCAACTTGTTACCCACAATAAGATTCTTGAAACCTAATTGGCTCAACAAGCCACTTCTAGTGCTAAACCATTAGGCAAACTCCCAAGTCAACCAGAATTTTTGCCTCATAAATTGGTTCAATCTATTATGTTAAAGAGTGGGAAAAAGATTGAGAATAACATTAGGGCTGATGATAATTTTGTTGTGGATGATGAGCATGTTTTAGATGCTAATAAAAATGATGTTGTGATGAAGAAGTCTAATGAATCTAAAGAAAAGATGACCTCATCTAAGGGAAGATGACCCTAAGATTAATTTAAATATTTTACCTTTTCCTCAAAGACTTATTAGAAGGAATCTTGATAAGCAATTTGGCAAGTTTTTGAATTATTTGAAAGAACTTACTATAACTATACCCTTTGTGGATGCAATTAAGGATATGCCTTCATGGACAAAATTTTTAAAAGAAATTGTAAGTCATAAGGGTAAACTTGAAGAACATGGTTATGTTTCCTTAATTGAAGAGTCTAGGGCCATGTATTCTAAGTATCCACCTAAGCTAAAGGATCCGGGTTGTTTTACGGTTCCTTGTGTTATAGGTGCACATATTTTGATAAGGCTTTATATGACATGGGTGCAAGTGTTAGTCTTATGCCTTAATCTATTTATAAAAAGCTTGATTTGGTAAAATTAAAGCCTACTAATATGTGTTTATCTATGGCAAATAAGTCTATTTCACACCCTATAGGCATACTTGAAAATTTCCCTGCCAAAGTGGGTAAATTTGTAATTCTTGCCAATTTTGTTGTGCTAGAAATGGATGAAGATCCTGAAATTCCTATTTTTTTGGCAAGCCTTTCTTAATTACTGCTGGGGTTGTTTTTGATATGAAAAATGGAAAAATATCCCTTGAAATTAATGGTGAAACAATTGAATTTAATGTGTTTGGGATGGTTAAGTCTTCACCATTAGAAGTGATGAATATAATTGATGCATATGATGTTCTTGATGAGTGCATTGATAATGTTGTTAATAATTGTGTTAGTCAAAATCCTATTGCACCTTATAGTTTAAATGAAAGTTGTGGTGAGGTTTTAAAAGTTGCCTCTTACCCTTTTCATTTAGGATTCTCAAAGTTTGAGTCTTTGAGAAAGGATGAGGATATGCCATCAAAGACATCCAATGAGGAAGTTCAACTTGAACTCAAGCCATTACCAACAAGCTTAAGGTATGATTATTTGGATTTAAAATTTCAATTACCTTTCATTATTAATTCTTCAATTGATAAGCAAAATGTGAGTGCTTTATGTGATATTTTACTTGCTCATAGAAAATGCCATGGGATATTCTATAAGTGATTTAAAAGGGAATGCACCTAAAGTTTGCATGCATAGGATCTTGTTAGAGGAGGATTCTAAACCTTTAATTGAAGGTCAAAGAAGGCTTAATCCAACTCTGAAGGAGGTAGTGAGGAAAGAAATAATTAAATTTCTTGATAATGGCATAATTTATTCCATAAGTGATAGTAATTGGGTAAGTCCTATTCAAGTTGCCCCTAAAAAGGGTGGCTTAACTGTTATTCATAATGATAATAATGATTTAATTGCTATTAGGACTATCACGGGTTGGCGTATGTTTGTGGACTATAGGAAATTGAATAAGGCTATAAGAAAGGACCATTTCCCTTTGCCTTTTATTGACCAAGTTATTGAAAAATTAGCAAATTTTTCTTATTTTTGTTACTTCAATGGTCTAAGTGGTTTCTATCAAATACCTATACATCCACATGATCAATCTAAGACAACTTTTACATGCCCATATGGAACTTTTGCATTTAGGCGGATGCCTTTTGGTTTGTGTAATGCACTGGCCACTTTTCAAAGATGCATGTTCTCTATTTTTAGTGATCTCATTGATCAATGTGTATAAGTTTTTATGGATGACTTTAGTGTGTATGGTACTACATATGAAAATTATTTATCTAATCTTTCTAAGGTGCTTGATAGATGTATGGAGCATGGTTTGGTGTTAAATTGGGAGAAGTGTCATTTTATGGCATAAGAGGGTATTATTTTAGGACATTTAGTCTCTAATAGGGGGATTGAGGTTGATCGAGCTAAAATTGAAATTATTGCTAATTTGCCTCCTCCTAAAAATGTTAGAGATGTTAGAAGTTTTCTAGGTCATGCTGGATTTTATAGAAGGTTCATAAGAGATTTTTCTAAGATAGCTAAACCTTTATGCACATTACTAGGCAATGATGTTGATTTTCATTTTGATAAAGGCATGTCTTAATTCTTTTGAAACTCTTAAACATGCTCTTATTACTTCACCAGTGTTGCAACCACCAAATTTGGAGCAACCATTTGAATTAATGTGTGATGCTAGTAAATATGAGGTTGAAGCTGTTTTAGGCCAAAGAATTGATGGGAAGCCTTTTGTTATTTATTATACTAGTAAGTTAGTAGATGTTGCCCAAATTAATTACTCCACAACTAAAAAAGAACTCTTGGCCATTGTACATGCATTTGAATAAATTTTGGGCTTATCTTGTAGGGCAAAAAGTTATTATTTATTCTGATCATGTTGCCCTCAAGTATCTCTTGACTAAAAAAGATGCTAAGCCTAGGTTGTTAAGATGGATTTTAATGTTGCAAGAGTTTGATTGGGAAATAAGGGATAAGAAGGGAAAGGAGAACTTAGTTGCTGATCATTTATCTTGCTTGACCCAAAGTGTCTTGAAGGATAGTGATGATGGGGTGCCTATTGATGAAGCTTTTCTTGGGAAACATCTTTTTAGTATTGTTTCAAAGAAAGTTTCATGGTTTGCTGATATAACAAATGATTTAGTAAGTGGTGTGCTTCCTTATGGTCTTGATTATAGGCAAATGAAGAAATTCCTTCATGATGTTAAGTCTTTACTATTGGAAGAGCCATTGTTATATAGGAGATGTACTGATGGGCTGATTAGAAGGTGTATTCCTTATGAGGAGGTTAGTGATGTGGTGGCTCATTGTCAATCATATGCTGTAGGAGGTCACTTTAGAGTTTCTAAGACAGCCTCCAAGGTGTTGCAAGCTGGGTTTTGGTGGCCCACCTGTAACAGCCTCGGATCACCACTGGTAAATATTATCCGCTTTGGGAATCGATGTCCACATGTCTGCTTTTGAGAACATGCCGGATCCGCCCCCCTCACGGTTTTGCTCTTGAGGTTACCCCCAAAATGCTTTTACCAGGGAGAGGTATCCACATGCTTATAAGGCATGCTTTGTTCTCCACTCTAACCGATGTGGGATATCACAATCCACCCCCTTAGGGCCTAGCGTACTCGCTGGCACATCGATCCAACACCGACTCTGATACCAATTGTAACAACCCCAGATCGCCGCTGGTAAATATTGTCCGCTTTGGGAATCGACGTCCACATGTCTGCTTTTGAGAACATGCCGGATCCGCCCCCTCACAGTTTTGCTCTTGAGGTTACCCCCAAAACGTGTCTACCAGCGAGAGGTATCCACATGCTTATAAGGTATGCTTCGTTCTCCACTCCAACCGATGTGAGATATCACACCCACATTATTTAAGGATGTAAAAGCACTTGTGCTTAGTTGTGATAAGTGCCAAAGAATGGGGAATTTATCTAAGAGGAATGAGATGCCCTTAAATGGTATTTTAGAGGTTGAATTATTTGATGTTTGGGGTATGGATTTTATGGGACCGTTTCCTAGTTCTTTGGGAAATAAATATATTTTGATTATGGTTGATTATGTATCAAAATGGGTGGAACCAATTTCAACCATTACTAATGATGCTAAAGTGGTCAAGAAAATGCTTATGAAACTTATATTTCCTAGATTTGGAACACCTAGGGCATTTATTAGTGATGGTGGATCTCATTTTTGTAACAAGGTTATAGAGCAATTATTGAAGAAGTATAATGTAACCCATAAAATTACTACACCTTATCACCCTCAAACTAGTGGCCAAGTTGAGATTAGTAATAGAGAGCTTAAGTGGTTATTAGAGAAAATGATCTCTAGATCAAGAAAGGATTGGGCTCTTAAGCTTAATGATGCTCTTTGGGCATATAGAACAGCTTTTAAAACTCCCATAGGCTTTACCTCCTTATCAATTGGTTTATGGTAAATCTTGCCATTTGCTTGTTGAAATTGAACATAAAGCCTATTGGGCAACTAGGGTATTAAACTTTGATATGCAACAAGTTGGTAGGAGGAGATTGCTTCAATTGGAAGAACTTGAGGAGCTTCGTATGAATGCTTATGAGAATGCTAAGTTATATAAAGAGAGAGCTAAATCATGGCATGATAAACATGTATTAAGAAAGATTTAAGGTTGGTGACTTATTTTTGTTGTACAACTCAAGATTGAAACTATTCCCTAGTAAATTAAAATCGAGATGGTCAGGTCCTTTTAAGGTGATTAAAGTTTTTTCTTATGGGACTGTTGATATTGCTAATGACAAAGGGGAGGTCTTTAAGGTTAATGGACATAGATTGAAACCGTATTTCTTTGGTGATGCATTAGTTCCTGCCCAAACGGTTTCTTTATTGAGTTCATTTTCAACATAAAACAGTTTTAATTTAGGATTAGTTATATTAGTTTAGGTTTTATTTGTTTTATGGTTTATTTTTGATTATGTTTTATGTATTTTATAGTTTTAATTTTTATTATTTTTATTATCTTATATTTGTTTTGTCTTCTTGAGATTTGGATCGAGATTGGTATTTTTTGCAGAAACGTTGCGCATAGGGACATATTCACGAGTAAAGTCCGACTCGCGAAGATTTTCATGAGTACTCCAGAAGCAAAAACTTACTGAGTTGTGAACATTTGTTCGACTTGTACAGTATAGGTTCGACTCGTGAGGGGCTTCACGAGTAATACAGAAATAAAAGTTTACCGAGTCATGAAGGGTTATCCGACTCGTGAAGATGTGCCACAATCAATTCTTCACGAGTAGTGAGGATTTGTCCGACTCATGATCCACTATTCCCAATTTTTACCGAGTTGTGATTTAGATATTATTTCTTCTCTTAATTTCTTCCTTATTTTAACTCTTATTTATTTTACTTGGTTATCAATTATGTGTTAATTTTACTTAACTGCACTAACTTTATTTAAAACAAAGGGGGAATAGTTACAAGTGAAATTAGGGTTTTGTGAATGAACGTGACTTTTCACTGTCGATTCATTTTTCCCTCTTCATTTGTTTATAAATACTGCAGTTACCACTTTATTTCCCACACTTCTTTTTCCTTCTTCACTCATGCACCTTGTTCTTTTCTTTGGCTTTGT